>KZ067888.1:18605-34063 GCA_002091845.1 Anopheles cracens
TAAGCCAAAGGGACCTGGGCTTGTCAGTCAAATAGCCCGAATAACACGTAAAGTCCGTTTATGTAGACTAAAGACAGGATAAAATGATGCAACGATTCAATGAACGATTCAATGAGCGCACTTGAAGAATTAAGCTGTAATTCTCAGTAGTGGTGAAGCAATTAAGTTCCTACAGGGGTTCAACATTCAACAAGCAACTGAAGCACCATGTCTTGAAATGATGCTCCAATAATCCAACAATGTTACACCAGCACAATCATATAGGCACTTCTTGCTACAGGAAACGGTCTATAACCTCAAATTTTTTCAATTTATTCTAGCTGCTTTTTCAAATAACTTAACATGTTTTAAATGTAGCGTACATTTGAAAATGTCTTGAGCACATCTACTACATTAACAAGGTGGGCTTTTATACACCTAAGCCCAAAATTCTAATGAGAATATACAAAAGTTAACCTGTCGTGCTTATTATTACAAGCAGCAGGCCAACGTTGGCGTATTCTGAAAAAAGAACAATGACGTTCGATAAAACGAAAATAAATATACTGTGTTAAACGATATTGCAAACATTGTTGCGCTGAAGGCAATTTTATTGGCCGATAATCACCTTTGGTATCTAAAGAATATTGACGATATCGTGTTTTTTTCCTTCTTGTAGTTTAAAAAAACCGATGATCCAAGGATTTTAAAAGAAATATTAGAGTCAAGATATTCAAAAGACTGTGACATGGGTCAGCTTTATCAGCAAAGAATGGAGCGATACATTAACCTACGTGCATCCTAGTGCACCCAAGATAACGACCATCATTTGCATGCTTGTCCCCCTCCTATCTGCTTTCGAAGAAAGCAAAGCAGCGCATACGTGCGGACAAGATTTAACTGATTAGACACGAACTTGCGACCCTTGTTCTGAAGGGCCGGATATGACAATCAGGCGCAGTTGTGCAGCAGGCACGTGTATCACTACGTTTATAACTACAAATCCCTCCTAATAGCAGATCAAGCAAGCACGTCTAAATGTGGAACACGGAAGAAACCCGGGCGACGGGCAGGAAAAGTTCCGCCCGCTTCCGTTGAGATCTGTTGCACACGCAAGGGAAGAAAATGGACGGGTATTTCACGTACAAAGTAGCTGTGGTATCGGTTGGCCCTTCGGGAAGCCGATGACCCGCTGACAGGCTGTTGCGTGCCATTAACGTCAGAAGGTTGCTCCCCTCGGAATAAAGTACGGGGCCGTGCATCGCGGGTGTACACTTGCTCGGCCAACCTAACCTCAGACCTGTCGGTTGCTATCAATCCAAGCCAAGCCACAGTGTGACGCTGGAATGTAGTTCACGGCCTACGGCCTAACTACAGCCAACCAGCAGCCAGTGACAACTTCTACGACTAAAGCCCTCTTTCGCCGTATACTTCAGGGCGGCGTAAAGCTTGACTCAATTACAAGCGAAGTAGAAACTAACTAACGCAAACTCCGGGAGATCATCCACTAACGTCATCGGACGCATCGAGAGCTGGTCAGAAATGGAACTGATAGGCACCACCACCAAGATATGGCGGACGAACTCTCACCCCCCGGGGAGGGGAAAGAAAACTTTCGGCGGAGAGCAACAAAGCACCTCAGCTATTGCCGCTCCCATCGGGAAACCATCGCATCACACTGCCCGAGAACGCACTTTCGACGTTCAACAAATTGCAATTAGTCTGTCGGTTTTCATTAACCAGCAGGGCAGGCTTCATGCTGAACTGCCCTCTGCCCTCTTCCCCCGGGCCAAAGGTCGTCGTATGCCATATCGAGTCATGAAGCCGGTCTGCCCTGCTGCCCTCCTCACCTCATGCGGCGTCGTGTCATGCGGAATCGAAACCCAAAAATTCGTTCACACTGCGCCCTTCGCGACTGCGATGAAAGGCGAGTAAGTAATTGCTAATAATGCGCCACAATTACGCACTCCCGATGCTGATAGCAGAGGCTCGAACGCAAGGTTGTGGTGGTGGTGGCCGTAATGGTTTCGTTTGGCCGGAGAAAATTGAAATTAAACCACTGGTAAAGAACTCGAGCCACCGGGAGAAAGGCGAACGAGACGGCAGTGCTTAGCGCCAATCAGCCAGGGTTTCGGGAATGGTAATGGGACTAATTTGATCAATTAATCGACGAAAAAATTGTTCACGTTTACGGCGCTGGTTCTACAATTTGACCCGATGCAGACGCTATCGAACATGGATGGATGGATGTGATGATCTGGAAGAAATTATAATGCAACAATGAAGCATGGAAATGGCAGCATCTACTCAGTAGTAGCTCCACAGCAGTGTTTCAGATGAAACAGTGTGGGAAAACAATATGAATCCAACACAGAAGCTTGGGCATAGTTTGAGCAAAAAAACTGAATCCAAAATCTATCAAAGGTTCAAGAAATCGTTTGTAAAAAAAAAATGTTTAATCTGTCAAGGAAATGCGTGTACTAATCTTTACAAGAACACAATTCTGGCCAGAAAAAGAAATAAGTAGTTCTGTGAGTATTTCATTTTGACCTAATACAGCTGTTTGAAGCCAACTATTGAACGGATCACGCTTAAGAGATAGATATTATTCCTGGTAGTATGGTCAATTGTATTTGTTTCTTTTTGACATGAAACATAAATCACATAGATCATTAGAATTGTTCCGATTAGTTTATACAACAATGAACATCTATCTTGGTATACGACTCCTAGTTATGCTGCACCATTCTATGATGACCTTAGGAACCTATTTAAGTTTGTAAAATAACTTATTAAATGTAATTTAATAAAAATGGCAAAATGTCAGCAATTCCGGGCGAATATCTACTTCTACTAGGCGCGTAAACATCCCAGTTCTAAACGACGTGGGCTATTGCACAGCCAACGCATACATTAAAGAGCATGCTGTTATATTAACATTAGTTTCACAAAATGAATCATGCAAATGATAAAACAACGAAAATGGCAACTGACGTTAAAAAACTAATCATAAATTCATCACGTCTTCAAGACTTCAATGTAATATAAAAATCTACATCGCAATCATCGTAATTGGGAAATAGAGACAACAGCGAAGTACATGAGTAAATGAGTACCCATGAGAAGAATTTTTGAAACTGAAAAAGCTTTAAAGGAAGGTTAATATAACGTTGGTGTAATTCGAATCACACACATTTCGGCGCAAGTTTGATATAACCGCCTTAAAGTATGCAATAAGCACCACAAACGATTCATAAGTGAGTTATTATCCTCTTATTTGCCTGATCTTACGAAAGTTTGGCGGCTGGTACGCCTCCTAGTTAACCAAAAACACACATATCATATTCCGCTGCTCGGAAAAACTCGACACGATAGACACGATATGGCTTGAAGCGTTAAAGAAAATACATGTACGAACATTCGCGCAGCGCAGAACAAAAAAAAAACAACCGGCGCAAGGAGGCCGTGTGTTGCGTATTTGTTTCGAAAACACATTCCCACTAACACGCGACGCATGTCAAAGCATTCTAATCAACTTCGCAGATAAACCAATTTGCGTCCAGAAATGCAGAAATGAAATGAACAAATGAACGACGCGCAACGGGTAAGGGCAGAGCCTCGGACCGGTCCGTCCCGTACGTGACTGTTCCACTGCGCGAGTGTCAGAGCGGACGAGCGGACGACGGCCCATCAACGTTAGCGTCGGGAGCGCCTGGCCCGCACCAACCCGCCGACAGATCGTTTCATAAACGAATTATCGGGCCATTCCATCCGCCCGGGAGCGCTGCATGGCCCGTGGTCGGTGGCAAAGGCGAGAAAGAAAAATACTTCTCGAGTTATTTGTTCGTGTTCATTTTTCATTCCTGGCTGCTGGTCTCTCACGGCGGGCGGAGCAAACCCAGCCCCAAAATGAATCATGCAAATGATAAAACAACGAAAATGGCAACTGACGTTAAAAAACTAATCATAAATTCATCACGTCTTCAAGACTTCAATGTAATATAAAAATCTACATCGCAATCATCGTAATTGGGAAATAGAGACAACAGCGAAGTACATGAGTAAATGAGTACCCATGAGAAGAATTTTTGAAACTGAAAAAGCCTTAAAGGAGGGTTAATATAACGTTGGTGTAATTCGAATCACACACATTTCGGCGCAAATTTTATATAACCGCCTTAAAGTATGCAATAAGCACCACAAACGATTCATAAGTGAGTTATTATCCTCTTATTTGCCTGATCTTACGAAAGTTTGGCGGCTGGTACGCCTCCTAGTTAACCAAAAACACACATATCATATTCCGCTGCTCGGAAAAACTCGACACGATAGACACGATATGGCTTGAAGCGTTAAAGAAAATACATGTACGAACATTCGCGCAGCGCAGAAAAAAAAGCAACCGGCGCAAGGATGCCGTGTGTTGCGTATTTGTTTCGAAAACACATTCCCACTAACACGCGACGCATGTCAAAGCATTCTAATCAACTTCGCAGATAAACCAATTTGCGTCCAGAAATGCAGAAATGAAATGAACAAATGAACGACGCGCAACGGGTAAGGGCAGAGCCTCGGACCGGTCCGTCCCGTACGTGACTGTTCCACTGCGCGAGTGTCAGAGCGGACGAGCGGACGACGGCCCATCAACGTTAGCGTCGGGAGCGCCTGGCCCGCACCAACCCGCCGACAGATCGTTTCATAAACGAATTATCGGGCCATTCCATCCGCCCGGGAGCGCTGCATGGCCCGTGGTCGGTGGCAAAGGCGAGAAAGAAAAATACTTCTCGAGTTATTTGTTCGTGTTCATTTTTCATTCCTGACTGCTGGTCTCTCACGGCGGGCGGAGCAAACCCAGCCCACCCGGAAGGATCACCACCCGGGGGCAAGCATCGGGTTCCGCATCGGTGCCGGATCGATCGGTGGCGTTATCGACGAGTGGGACGACAATGTGGCTGTGGTCGTGAGACGCCTGGTTGTGATTGAAAATCCCGAGCCGGTGGATGGAAATAGCTGGCGGCTAATTTTGATTGATTTTTACGATTCCGCAAATGTGTGACGCAGGTTTGATGTGTGACGGCATGTTGTCGGGAGCACGACGGAAAACATCGCAGGTCAAGGTGAAAGTACTGCATGAACACGGTATTTACACATCGCTTAGCGTATTTCACCTTTAATTCCTACTATTAGTTATAGTTACCTGCATAAGATGTTATTTCAACTAAAGCGATTTTTAACCAACTTTTCTTTGATTTGTTTGATATTTCCTATTTCTTGTTCCACTCTATTCTATTTCCTTAATTTTACTTATTCTTCTCATTCTTTTCTTTTTTAAATCGTTGTTTCGTTTTAAAATCGTTTGACGTACAAAAGTTGTTTATTTTATTGTATATTGACATAACCGAGGAAAATTTGAAAACAAAATGAATGACGAGATTCGTCTAATCGAAAAAAAAACTACCTCAGCCTCCTATACACTAATACACAAATTAAACTAATTGAATTAAATAAAGAATAAAATTATCCTGGCGGTTTGATAGTTTTATTCATATTTTTCATTCCAAGTAGCTTTCAAGACTTATAAATGTTAATAAAGAATTGGATCTCAATTCAACACGTTCTGAAAAAAATAAATCAAACATGTTACAATAGAAAACAACTTTCAGTTGTTACAGTACATTGAAAAACTAATAAAATCAAAATAGAGAATCAAATCAACACTCCGGTTAGTTCTTTCTAGCACAAACAGAAACCCGTATCCATCATGGATGCATGCTGCATTTCTGAACAAGTTTTGCTAATTAGTTGTGGCAGTAATGGTGAGTTAATTAATTTGTTCGTGCTGTATTATCACTTCTGCCGCAGCACAAGCCGGACAAAATGGACGACCTCTATCGGCAAGCCACATGTTGCTTCACCGGTATGAAACATCTGATAATGTGAGAATGGTACGGAAGAAGAACCGAGAGAGAACGAGGGGGAGAAAAAGAGGGAGAGAGAGAGAAAGGCCCATCAACGTTAGCGTCGGGAGCGCCTGGCCCGCACCAACCCGCCGACAGATCGTTTCATAAACGAATTATCGGGCCATTCCATCCGCCCGGGAGCGCTGCATGGCCCGTGGTCGGTGGCAAAGGCGAGAAAGAAAAATACTTCTCGAGTTATTTGTTCGTGTTCATTTTTCATTCCTGACTGCTGGTCTCTCACGGCGGGCGGAGCAAACCCAGCCCACCCGGAAGGATCACCACCCGGGGGCAAGCATCGGGTTCCGCATCGGTGCCGGATCGATCGGTGGCGTTATCGACGAGTGGGACGACAATGTGGCTGTGGTCGTGAGACGCCTGGTTGTGATTGAAAATCCCGAGCCGGTGGATGGAAATAGCTGGCGGCTAATTTTGATTGATTTTTACGATTCCGCAAATGTGTGACGCAGGTTTGAAATGACTAAAAGTACCATAAAATACTATACTGCTGAAAGTAAACATTGTCTTGAGAAACAATATAACGCATGTTGAAAGCACAGCCAGCGCATACGTGAAACTGTTTGCCCAACATACCGGGCCCGCCATCGATGGGCTTCATAAGGCTAAAGGGTGGCAGGGTAAAATCAATATTGAAACACGCAACCAGTTAGACACTCGCCTACGCCTTGCCCTGGCGTAACAGGGCAGGCACGGTACACCGGGAATGGTTTCCCTCTTTCCTGCACCTCAGGTGCACCAGGGTCGGGTCTGGACGTGGATGTGAAAGTGAAAATGACAGTACGTCCGCCTCTCCACATGCCTGCCACACAGCCGTTCCACTAGCGGCAAACAGCGGCAGCTGTATGGGAGCGGGTTTAATTCGTCGTAAAGCAAATTGAACTGATTGAACTGATTTTAATGCGATATAAAGAGGTTTATCGCATTTAGCAGAGCGCCACCCAAGAAAGCCTCATCCTTTGATCGCGTCCTTATTGATAGCACGCACGTTCTCCCGTTAAAAGCGAATCTTAAATAGTGACACTTAACGGTGGGCTGCTGAGAGGCATCGCAAAACATCTGCTCTGTTTAGTAAATTCAATTAGTCTAGCATGTGCGTGTCCGCACGTCACCCTTTGTTTCCTTCTAAATCGATTGAGACTTGTGCGATAGTGTGAAAACTGAAAACCGAAACGCCTAGTGAATCGTTCATTGCACGACTGCAAAAAAAATGGATAAAACATGAGTGTTATGTTCGACTGGAGGCATGTAATCGATGCGATGATAAGAGCTAACACGATAAACATACGATAAACAATTCTCGCTAACATAAGGTGGGGCAAAGCGCGCAAAAATACCACAGTCCGTAACATAGCTAAGCGACCGTTTTGTTTTTCGACAATAAAACTAATAAACCTTGAGGAGAAGGATGAAAGTGGCGGTTTTATTTGGTTGTAGTACGTGGCAAAATACGTCTTTCTATAATATTTGCACATTTTTCCCACAATAAATTGGTCATAATGCTTGATAAGTATCCTTCAGAATCACGTCTAATCGTTGCCAAAACCTGTAAAATGTACTAGAGAATAATAAATGTAGGAAGACATTGACTCATACGCTGTTGTGAATCATTTCAAATGCGGCGTTACGCTCGAAAACTAAACGAAACAAGTCAAGTCAATAGCCTTTCCTAGACTTCTGAAGTGTGAGAGAAGAAAACAACTTTCAGTTGTTACAGTACATTGAAAAACTAATAAAATCAAAATAGAGAATCAAATCAACACTCCGGTTAGTTCTTTCTAGCACAAACAGAAACCCGTATCCATCATGGATGCATGCTGCATTTCTGAACAAGTTTTGCTAATTAGTTGTGGCAGTAATGGTGAGTTAATTAATTTGTTCGTGCTGTATTATCACTTCTGCCGCAGCACAAGCCGGACAAAATGGACGACCTCTATCGGCAAGCCACATGTTGCTTCACCGGTATGAAACATCTGATAATGTGAGAATGGTACGGAAGAAGAACCGAGAGAGAACGAGGGGGAGAAAAAGAGGGAGAGAGAGAGAAAGAGAGAGAGAACGCCAGGCTAGAAAGCTGTAGTCCGACAGGATTCCGGATTGCAAATTCCAGGCATCGTCTTTCCGTGTACGGTTTAACGAGCCACAGAATCGTTCTAAATGAAAATCTCTTTTTCTCTCACTTCTCCTGGACAAATGGGTGTAGGTGTGGGTTATGTTAGAAAACATGGTCATTCGGCAAGAACATCGATGTACTTGGCTTTCAAAATTAAGTGTATTTCAACGAAAGGATTATAATGAAACCCGTACAATGAATTGCGTTATCTGATTGCAATGAAAAAAATGACGTAGTTTTCGAAAAAATGACTAAAAGTACCATAAAATACTATACTGCTGAAAGTAAACATTGTCTTGAGAAACAATATAACGCATGTTGAAAGCACGGCTAGCGCATACGTGAAACTGTTTGCCCATCATACCGGCCCCGCCATCGATGGGCTTCATAAGGCTAAAGGGTGGCAGGGTAAAATCAATATTGAAGCACGCAACCAGTTAGACACTCGCCTACGCCTTGCCCTGGCGTAACAGGGCAGGCACGGTACACCGGGAATGGTTTCCCTCTTTCCTGCACCTCAGGTGCACCTGGTTCAGGTCTGGACGTGGATGTGAAAGTGAAAATGACAGTACGTCCGCCTCTCCACATGCCTGCCACACAGCCGTTCCACTAGCGGCAAACAGCGGCAGCTGTATGGGAGCGGGTTTAATTCGTCGTAAAGCAAATTGAACTGATTGAACTGATTTTAATGCGATATAAAGAGGTTTATCGCATTTAGCAGAGCGCCACCCAAGAAAGCCTCATCCTTTGATCGCGTCCTTATTGATAGCACGCACGTTCTCCCGTTAAAAGCGAGTCTTGAATAGTGACACTTCACGGTGGGCTGCTGATAGGCATCGCAAAACATCTGCTCTGTTTAGTAAATTCAATTAGTCTAGCATGTGCGTGTCCGCACGTCACCCTTTGTTTCCTTCTAAATCGATCGAGCGATAGTGTGAAAACTGAAAACCGAAACGCCTAGTGAATCGTTCATTGCACGACTGCAAAAAAAATGGATAAAACATGAGAGCGATAGTGTGAAAACTGAAAACCGAAACGCCTAGTGAATCGTTCATTGCACGACTGCAAAAAAAATGGATAAAACATGAGTGTTATGTTCGACTGGAGGCATGTAATCGATGCGATGATAAGAGCTAACACGATAAACATACGATAAACAATTCTCGCTAACATAAGGTGGGGCAAAGCGCGCAAAAATACCACAGTCCGTAACATAGCTAAGCGACCGTTTTGTTTTTCGACAATAAAACTAATAAACCTTGAGGAGAAGGATGAAAGTGGCGGTTTTATTTGGTTGTAGTACGTGGCAAAATACGTCTTTCTATAATATTTGCACATTTTTCCCACAATAAATTGGTCATAATGCTTGATAAGTATCCTTCAGAATCACGTCTAATCGTTGCCAAAACCTGTAAAATGTACTAGAGAATAATAAATGTAGGAAGACATTGACTCATACGCTGTTGTGAATCATTTCAAATGCGGCGTTACGCTCGAAAACTAAACGAAACAAGTCAAGTCAATAGCCTTTCCTAGACTTCTGAAGTGTGAGAGAGTGCATAGAATTATAAAAAAACGTATTTTTATACCACTAAGTATAACATCACCTTTATCTATTTCGTCAAGTTTTCGCATAATTAAAAAACTGGTCGTTTAATTATGTCACTGACTGTACAGCATGTTGTGTCCTTCGGTTACTAAAAACAAAAATAACTGAAAAAATGTAACCATTAAAAGACACCATATGCCAGGGAAACCAACCACAGAAAGCAGCCTCAGGTCCACAGAAACGCGGAGAAACAATACACCTAGAATACGCTTTGTTTTTTTGTCCTAAAGTTAACAAACAGAAGCTTTTAATGAACAGTTTAGAAGAGTAAAATACACAGAAAATTTATGGTAAAGAGTTCAGCCAATTTAATTATTAGAGCAGTCCTAAAACAACAATTCCATAGCTCAATACGCCATGAGCTGACTGGTGTACCAACAACAACAAAAAAGTCCCTAATACTAGAATGCATACACCGGACGATAACTGCAGACGAGTAATGACTTACAGAGTACGAATAGCAACAATGATCTCGTTAATATCGTAACAAAACAAGACAACCAAAAGCACAGTCGTGAACAGAAAACCCGATACAAACGAAACCATTAGCGAACCGAAAAAACATAAGGACAAAGTGGACAGACGGACATAGCCTTTAATTGGCCCGGGACGGGTGTTAGGGACGGTTGAGGAGAGCGGGAGGAGGGTGGAAGAGGGGTCGACATCGGAAACCGGAACGAACGCAACAACTCGCGACTCCGGTCCCCGGCAGCGTGCTCCACATAAAACGATAAATAAATCATAGACGCAATGCGCAGGAAGGGTGGGGCCTTCGCGTGATGGGAGGATCGCAACGTACCTCGATACCGACGATACTGATTGGGACTTTCTCTCTCCATGGGTCGATCGAGTTGGCTAGCGGCATTCTCCAGCTTCGTAACGTGACGGGGCGCACGGTGCCGGACGGTGGGAGAGCGTGTCCTTTCGGCAACGCGCGCGAAGGGCAGGATGTCCTCCTGCTAGCCGCAAAGCTGCTGCCGAGCTACTGGCGCTAGAGCCCCGGACGACACCTGGACCGCGGTCGATGACCTAGTTCTTCCTCAGGGACGCCCGGAGACCGTGTTTAGAATCCGGGTCGCACGGGTTGTAGACGTTGTTGGCAACGACGGAAGCTGGCTGCACCCGTCGAAGGTTGCTACGTTATCTCCGACAGAAAATACCGCAACACTTACACAGGAGTGCACATACACAAACACACGAGCGCGCGCACACACACAAACGCACACTGCTTGCTTTGGTTTTCCTTGTTGCGGAAGGGATGCTGGGAGGGTTTGCAAAACGCTCACATTCAATCTTAATTCAAGCAATCACATCAACTAGTACGGCTTCACTACTGGGCTTCTTTGGCTGCTCGATTCCACGCAGCTACTGGCACGACGCGATTTGTGTCATCAATCTTTTGCAATTATGTTTTACAACCATATGATGCACGGCATCCTCACGGCACGGGACGGCGTCTGCACTATCCTGCGGTAAACAATCGGATGGTTGGTACGGTGAAACTCTTTCGTCGCCACACAAATCAACCAGGATCCAGGAGGCTTCCACTACAGACTAGAGCTTCGTGTCTCACTCGAGCCCCACAAGGACGACGACGACAACGGCGGCAGACTCCGGTGATGATAATGCGCCAACGCGAAACCGTGAAAGGGCACGTCAAAGTACGCCAGGGTTTTCCGTTCCGCAGCTGTTGGTGTCAGTGATGATAACAAGTGACAGCAGCTCGAAGCAGGATCCGATGACGGGAGAGCACGGTACGCTGATTTCGCAGGCGGGTTGTTATCCCTCCTTGCTAACTTTGCTGACACCCTTCACTCGCAACACACAGTTTCGGGGCCTGACCACTATCGGCTGGGACTGGGTTGAGCACTTCGAGCTGTAACTAAAACGCCGTGCGTAGTATACGCGACCAGTTGAAAACAGTGCAAAAAATCACACCAGCCGCCCAGGCAACCTGACGTCTATAGACGTCAAAATTACAACAAAAATAGCTAAAACACAACAAGTAAGACAACGATTAACGCTACCATTTATGCAATCTTTAGTGGGTTTTGACGTTAGTTACAGGGTTTGATTACCATTTTGGAGTGCAAAAAATTACCAATTTTTGTTTATTTATCTGTACGCTCACACACCTTTTTCCTCCTTGCAATAACAATCTCAACTAAGTCTACGCCTGCCAGTGCTGGTTTTCATTGACTTAGTTATAACTCGTTTTCCGAATAGTCAGATCTGCGTACGGAGGGGAGCGGTCCTATTGAGATTCGAACCCACAACCTGTTTACAAAATATCAAGTGTTTATTTATTTAGAGCCTTCTTCGCTGAGATACCCGAAATCAATGCATATTCATAGTTCCCTTCTTTTCTTATTCTCACTCGTTTTAACGTGAGAATCCTACCTCGTTTTACCACCCCAGATACCCGATAGACGAAGCAAAGATATACTTTACGAAAAAGCATTGAATGTTCTTTCCTCATGCAATTATACAGAACCACGGATAATCCGTCAGTATGTGACCAATCACCGCTTCACTGTATGTTTGTTGATTCAATTGGTGATATAGTCGTGATAAAGTTCATTGCCCTTTCTATCGAGCAGAGTTGAATGGAAAACTGCTTGTTTATTGTACTTTTGCTATCGTATTTATTGTGAATAGTTTTACTAAACTAGGAGTTGTGGTAATGTTGGAAAGTTATGGTTTCAAATTTCACAATGCATGCAACATTTCTGGCACAACAAGTAGGACGTGAAATACACTTTGTTGACGTACGCTCAACTGTCATTCCATCAAACAACAGTTAAAATACGCTTTGTTTTGGTATCACGTCGCACGTGTTGTTTCGCCGGGATCGTTTCGTCCAAAAAATATCTTAATATTTCACAAAAATGATGAAACCAGCGCTCAAATCGAAACGTAAGAAACCATTGTAATGTGCTCGGTAATCAGATAGATAATTGGACAATCTCTTTCAGCTAAGCAGCTTCCCGCCGCGGAAAGCGACAGTGATTCGTTGACCGACGATAGCAGTGACGATGAGGAGTTCCTGTCCGACGAAGAATTTCCCATGTCCGAGGACGACGAGCGCAGCCTCGACCTGGAAACTGGCAACGATGACCCCGCAGACGCCACGGAGCAGTCCGCAGAGCCCACAAAATGGGCGAAGGCGATGGCAAAATTCCTCCGCAAAACGAACGACGACAGTATCCTCTCCAAAGCAGCGACAGACGAGCAAAAAGAGCGCAAAAAGAAGGAGGTGAAAGTGTACGAGTTTGATGTGGTCAGCGCTGAGGGCACGGTTAAAAAGGAATCCGGAACAACAAACGACCAGGAGGAGAAGCCGACCGATTCGAAACTAACCCAGGAGCTGCTGCGACAGAAAGCGCTGCTAAAGAAGATACGTCAGAAGGACATTTTGGGTCTGCGAGTAAAACCGTCGGTGCAGGATTTCGAGCGCGAACGAACACTGCGTAAGGTGGCTACGAAGGGCACGGTGCAGCTGTTCAATGCTGTCCGCCAGCAACAGAAGGTGGTCAACCAGAAGCTCGCGGATGCCGGCAATTTGGAGTACAAGCGCGAGAAGGTGCTGCGAAGTCTCAACAAAAAGGAATTCCTCGACGTGCTGATGAACGGACCGCGCGCGAAATCGGAGCTGGTAGATAATCTCGTCAAGGAGGAGGAAGACGAAGACGACATCAAATCGGAAGTCGACTCGGACGATGAGCCCAAATCGACGTGGGGTGCGCTGCGGGCCGATTTTCTTACGGGGAAAAAGTCCGGCTGGGACAAGGAGGACGGCGAAGACGAAGCGCCGGTTCCGGACGATCTGGACGACGATATGGGTTCGAACTCGGAGTAGAATAAATGCAATTTACAAATTCCAGGAAGTGTTTGATTAATATTCAATTATTGCACCACACGGAAGCTACACGGGATCATCATTTAATGTGAAGCTTATACTCGCCACAGGGCTGGGGGATTTGCAGTGGCGCCGTCGGGTAGATCGTGATCGGAAGGCTCCAAATCATCGTCTCGATGGCGATATCGGTCGGGGCGACCCACTCCAACTCCTGCTCGTTTTATCGAGCAAAACGTCACTGTTCAGTTCCGCATTCGTGCTCGTCACGAACTGGAAGTGTAGTCGCCAGCTCACCTCCACCAGCTTCGTCCGGAAGGTGGGCGTTACGTGCAGCGGAATGGGCAGAATGACCTGCGTCTGCAGCATTCCCAGACACACCTCGTGGTGCTTGCTATAATTCGTCACACGAGAAATACTCTTCTGCCGATCCGCGTCCGTCGTCGAATCGCCGGACGAATTCACGGCGTCGCCATTATCCGCCGTCCCGGACTCTTCTTTCGCTCCCGGTGGGGTTGCAACCAGGTTCAGTTCGGTTTCTTCACACTGCAGCGTCACCGACAGCTGAACGCAGCGCACTGTGCCGCAGCTAAAATCGATCGTTGCCACAATATCCTCGCCCAGTTTGTAGGCCGCTTTGAACAAACAGAACCGTCCCACCTTGCCCCACTTGTTGTTGATCATGAAAAAGTTCGGCCGACGGCGGGCGGTCACGCCGCGCAGATAGTGCAGTGCGTACTCGATACGCGACGGTGGTCGCTTTTTCTCCAGAAACGGATTGTTCGGTGCCAAATCTTCGTTCGACTCGTCGTTCAGCGTAATCGCTTCGTCGAGATCGCTCTGCGGCAGGGGCAGTGGCAGCACGCGGATTGGAATGTTTAGGGCTTGCACGGTAGAACCCAGCCGTTGTGTAGCGACCGTAATTTTGTAGTAATACTTCACGCGAATCCCTCGGTACGTGGGGGGTGTGTTCAGTGGGACGGTTTCGCGGTAAAGAACTGGAACCAAAAGAACCAAACGATGAGTGGGATTTGTGGGATGTGCGAGCCAAACCGTCGTAGGTACTGACACTGCTTTGCTTCGCCGGGCGAAAGTCTTAGATCGCAGAACAGAATTTTCGGCTCGGTCGAGTGCAGCACTTCTCCCTTGAGCTGATTGCTCGCGTTAAGAGAAGTGGTTCCACCGACGTTCCGGTTCGCAGCAGCATCATTCGACGGTTTTTCGTTAAACGTAGCGTTACAGTAGCAGTGCAGCTGCACTGTAGCCCAGGCGAGATTCTCCAAAATATCGCTAGATAGACAGGGTAAACGAAACCAAAGCATTGGCACATAAATCACGAACAAATCCACGGGGCCGAACTGCTTCCTATACCAACCTATTGCTCTGGGAAATCTTGTGCTCCGGTAGCGACGGATGGATGAAGTCGATCAGACACTCGACAACCTCACCACACATGAACACTGCACTTTGATCGCGCAGCAATTTTGCTGTAATTTCAATCATATTTATTCTGTATACTCGATGTCCTCCTTTACTTTGCGTAAATTGCGCAAAACAAAACAAACTGAAAGACAGGGCTACTGCATTGGGCAGATAATGACAGCATTCAAACATCGCAGTGCGCGTCAATCCTGCCGCCGCAAATTAGTGATGTTATCCACCAGAGTTATACAGCATTTTTCACCGATTGTTGAGCAGTTAGTTACATGATTTTTTTGGCATTCAGTCTAGAAGAGTGCTCAACCAATTTTGAAATTATTCATTATATTGTTGTTTTGTGATCATGATCATTATTTTGAGAAAATTAATGCTGTCAATTCCTACCCCAATTGTCACAGCTGCAAACGCTACATGATCCACAACAAAATGACACATTTTGTTGTGGATGACACAACCACAGCATGACAAGCCTTCTCCACGTTCATG
>KZ067888.1:42119-57837 GCA_002091845.1 Anopheles cracens
TTTTTAGAATGGCACCGTACAGTAGTAGCAACCCTCAGTAATAGTTTTCGTTCGACGCGTTTGGCTTGATCGGTTCGTATGTTATTTACTTTTACCTGAGTTTAGTATCCCATTGTTTGGACGTTTGGTTACCAACCTCGGAATAACGAATCTAAGGTGATCGCCTTTGGTCACCGCTGCAAAGATATTACGTTGGATTCATTGCGTAAAGATTTTCCTTTCGCGCGAGTGTAGTATGCACGCTCAGACACTTGATTCTTCTTCTCGAGCAATCTCGAGAGGGAGACAGGTAGAAGGAATAAACACAAGTCTTACGTGAATTATTCTGTTCTTCGTTGTATTCCTTTTGGTTGTTTGTTGTGGGATGTATTTTATTTCCTATATCTTCTTCTTCTCCTTCTTATTTTTCTTTTTTATATTTCTTCAAAATTACTTATTTTTAGTACTTACCTCCTTATTCGATATGAACCCCTTCTCGCCACAATGCAAGCAAAATTTCCATCCAAAACTTTCACGTTTCTGTTCTTTTCCTGTAGGTAGCCTATTCACCAGTTCCGTATCGGTCGATGATCCCGAGTTTGTTTGAATCCCGAGTCCGAACTGCGCGAACTGCACACTACCCGCGAAAGAACAAAATACGTGAGGAACACCGCAAAGGGTGTTACAGGGAACAGGGGATCACTGAGGTGCCGAATCGATCACGGCCAGAATTGAGACAGATAGAGAGCGAGAAAGACAAAAAAAGCAGCAGCACGAAGCAACAAGGAACCTTTATTCGAAGACGCTAGAAGAGATCCACGGGAGAAAACAGCGAGAAAACTTTAGTTGAAGAAAAGCGGTTGCGCAGGTGACGAAAAGATTATAGAAGCTCCACGAAGATGTAATGTGTGAGATGCAGATAGTAAACGATCCTGACACGTGGTAGTAGAGTATATTCTCCCCATTCTCGATAATATACAACTCGAGACAATGTAACATATAGCACGGAGGCAAACGTATCGTGTTGAATTGTTTCCCAACGCTTGCACACCTGTCCTGTCCAACTTTTCCTTGTCCGGTTTCTTACTCACTCACACACCAATGAAACAATTTCCGGCCAGACCAGGCATATTACGATCAATGCTGAATGCTTTTACTAACAAAGCGGAAGGAACTATGATTTATCGTTACTTTAGTTTTATGTTGTTTACCTTTCTGAGATTGCGTGTGTCAGTATATGTATGTGTAAGTGTTTCATCACTGTTTGAATTATTCTTTACATGTAAACCTCATCATCTTGTACCAACCATATGCTTTTATACTACACCGTAGAGTTATGTTTTTGTTTACTTCGGGTAAACCGGTGTTTGTTTTACTTTGTGCATCAAACATCGATTTTTTGTCCTTGGTTTTGTGTTTTCTTGAATTGCGTTTTCTTTACCCGTTTCCTACAAGTTATTTATTGTTAGCTGGTTGGAGACTTCACAGGTACGAACGAACTATATGCGAACGGAACATATGAACAACGGAACCTGAGCGATACACACACGTAAACACTAATGTGTGCCCGCACACGTTTTCGTCGATGGATTCCACATCTTTCGTACATATTTTCAAGCTCATGCAAATAATGCATCCGGTATATAGCTACGACCACGATTACTTCGATCTGTTGCTCACCACTTGCAAGTGTAAACTTTTCTCTTTCGAGCACGAGTCACGTGTCAGGTAGAGGGTATGTCATACATTTGGCATTTTTAAATAGGTACTCTAACTTAGGGAGCGCACTACAAAACGTGCGGAATCGTATTAGCGATAGGTTTTCCAATCTCCGCGATATGTTTGTCAAAGACAAGCTTTCAAATTGAAATATGTTTCTGCTGTGGTTGGTTTCGAACACACAAATATATATTGATGGTTAGTTGAAGACACCAGGCAAGATAGATAGTGGATTAATCATGCTTATAAATGTAAAAAAGAAGCAACAAGCAAAAAAAACATCCACACTTCCTCGTGTTTCGATGGATAGTTTCGGTCACTTAGTAGATGTAAAGAATAGGCAGTATCACTGTTGGTTTCACTGTTTGTTGTAGAGAAGAAGTTTTTTTTTTCATAACTCTCAACCACCTTGATCCTAGGGTAGTGAGAATGTATGCGCTAAATATTAATCCTGGCAGCATATACTTTTCAACCTTTCGCTAACGAGGTTTTCCATCCATCCCTATAATTCCCTACAATTTACACCTCGACTGTTGTCACTCACATTATTCAAACTACGAATCTCGTGTTGACTTTAACATGATTTCGTCGGAGCGTTTGAATATCTTTGACGGTATAAATTTAGCCTCTCCCGATTTACCAGCGATATGCAGAACTGGAGGCTAACCAGTTGGCAGTGTTATCGAAATCCAATATATCGTTTGTTGGACCGATTCTTTTTCATCCCATTCAATGCCATTCATCATCTAGAGTAGATAACAATGTACGACTAGTGGCGGAATTCTTTTGTTTTTACTTAAAATTGATTGAATGCTTCTAATTATCATAGTTGCCTCTGTTTACCTCTGTACAGCGTACGATGCTCTTACTTCGGTCCTCCTGTTTCGGTGATCTGTCTGTCCTTTGTTTTTGTTTCGGTGAAAATGTATTGCAAATCGTTCCCTCCTCTACAACAGTTCTTAGCAGACAGTATTTTTTCCACCTTTCGCTGTCGTGTAATATTTGAGTAGCTCTCTATTTTTCTTTCTCTCTTTTACTCTCAGTTTTTATTCTATTCTATTTTCTTTATTCATTAGTTGCACTTTTATTGATTTAATGCGACGATAATTTCATTTATGTTTTTTATTTTCTTTTTGTACTTCTTTCTAGATTCTTTCATCTGCTAGGCGCTAACTACTCTAGCAATCTGGAACCGTTTGGACCAGTGAAATTGATATATTTAGTTAGCTTTGTGTATGTACGTTTAGCTTTGATATTACGCGATTATCTCTGGAGAGCAATGGACAATTTTGTACATTTTTAAAACGGTAGCAGCAAACACGTTGTTTGTTAGGGAGGGATGAGATTTTTAGTTTCGTTTGTTGCAGTGTAGTTTTAGTACACCGCTTCGAAGGAGAAGTGACGAACTTCGCAATTGTTTGCACGACAAAATCAATAATGCACATGCTTCAGTGACTGGCATCTGTAGGACGTAAGGGAGTTTACATTTCTTCGGTGAGACGATACATTTAACTTTGGTTGGTTTCACGGCGATACCAATGGTGAGTGGGCAAGTTCAGCGAGAACGCAATGGTCAAAACAGCAAACAGAATACTGTCGTGTGAAAGTCTGAAAGAGTTTATTATCCATTGCTATTTAAAACGTTTAAACACTAGACAAAATCGTGCAATCCTTACCGAACAGCGCAACACATCTCGGTCTTTTAATACATACATCGTGTTCTAGGTGTAAGATTAGTGGTAGGGATTGCCGTTGGGCAAACAAAAAAATATGCATATACATACATATGAAAGGAAACTGCTTATAGTACTACTGTGCAATCGGGGAAGAACGTAGTGGTGAAGCTTTGTAAAAAGTTGCTTAAAAATAAACGTTAGTTTCTTTCCGAATCTAATATAACAACGATAGCCTGTTGCTCTCCTACGGCTCTCATATGGTTCGTTGTATAGAAGTATGCACAACATTTGAGACTAGAAGTGAATGTTGATTTTTCATCATTTATTCTACTATAAATTCTCTTCGTTTATATCGTAGTCCACCATTTTCTGTTGCAATATCCAGAATTTCCCGTTGAACCCGACGTCGATGATGCGCTCGTGGAAGGTGAGGTAGCGTGGCTGCAGGTACGGACAGACCGCTTTGTAGATGGCCAACCCCTTGTCGTAGTTATCGAGCCACAGGAACGACACGACGCCGAGTGATAACCGCCGCAGGATGCCTTCATTGTGGCAGCGCTCCAGGAACGTGAGATGCCGCGAAGCGACCGGATTCTGGCAGGTCGGGTGCACCAGCGACAGCTCGTTGAAAGCGCGCCGGAACTGGTCGTAGAAATCGGACTCGGATGGGTTACGTGCGCCGGCATACAACCCACCGGCAAGGAGCGAAACGTATACGCTGCTGCGAACCGGACGTTCTCGCATCGTTCGGCCTGTGTCGATGACCATTTCCTTGTAGTCGATTACGAGATTCTTCCAGTAGGTGGCCCATTTCTCCAGTATCGTGCCTTTGTACCGCTCCGGGAAGGTGATGGCATCGAGCCGGGTTTGTATCGTGTCGTAGCGATTTTTCAGCTGTTCGAAGCTGCTTCGGAAAAGTGATGGGGCACGTCGGAACCCACGGGCACCAGAGTTTAGCGACATTTTAATTACTGTTTGCTTAACGCGTCTAAAAACTAGTGGTCACTCGTTCCGTTTATGTAACTAGAAGTGTGTGCTTTGGTGTTTTGGACTTGTATTTATCGATTTGTTTACATGTGATCTTTTGACAGCGGACTGGGATAAGCTGTCAAGTAGTTGTATTATTCGCTGAAAAATGCTTGTAATTTCTTTGCTTTCTCCGCATTTCTTGTTTTCGCATAAAACTGAACAAATCTAGCCATATCGTACAATAAGAAACGGAAAGTTAAGTTACAATCAATACTTTTTTTGAAACCCCTTCCTTTTCGCCGCTACTTTCAATGACAGTTTTTCGCCCTCTCACGCACATTATCGGCCCGCCAGAACGTGCTTCTGTTATGAAAACAAACCAAACAAACAAATATTCTCGCCGACCTCGTGTTTACCTTTGTCCTCGCTTTAATTTCTGATAATGTTCGTGCTATGACACACAGCGCCTAGAAATGGATAAAACAAGTAACATTAATGAAGAGAAACAGCATGTCAGAACGAAAAAACAGTGGATGGCATGGGAGAGAGCTCGTAAAAAAAAGCCCAACGGTATAGAATCACAACCCATGCAGGTAAAGCTTAAAACACCGAACGTGTTGTCCTTTCTGTTTGTTATCCTGAATTGATTCCGTCGTCTGTCCCATTTCAGTGGCATAATCCCGCAATCGAAAAAACCATCCATCACATGACGGGTGACCCTAACCAGGCGTTTCTGTATAAACATCCGCATCACTGTACTCTGCAGATTCCGCTGCTACCAAACCTCCTCACAACCGACACTCTGCAGACCCATTTTGATCTCCGCAATCCATTCACCGTGAGTCATGCGCTGCCGCTGCATGCCGGCGCTGGCGAACCAACAACACCGGATGTGATGGTTCGGGCGCTGCACACGAAGAAGGCGTACGAAAATGAACTTGCCGGATTGAAGAGAAAGTACAGACACGTTACCAAAGAACATCCGCTCCATCCGGAGCTCTATAAGCCCGGTGATCGAAGTGTGTTGCAGCATTCGGTAGCGGTCGTTTACGCAGGCATGCTGGATCGTGATCCCGACCCGTACCTGCTAACGAGCACGGGCTACGATTATCATTTTACCGGCGGTGCAATGGTGGCAAGCACGGACAATGGCACTATGGCAACGATTTTCAAAGCTACCGGCTCAAACCTGCAGGATGTGGAAGTGTTGAGCGTCGGTGTGTCCGATGAAAAGATGCTCGAAGTGCGTGAGGTGCAGCACTGTCCGACGGATGTGGCGGATCCGATCTTGGAAATTTCTCTCAGCCCACGTGGAAAGATCGTGCTAGTGCGAAAGCGGCTTTCGATTTTAATTCTACGTAAGGTAGAAAATTCTTGGCGCACGGTGCAACAGGTTCGTTCGACCATCGCGTTTGCGAGCGTTTGTGCCTTGGAGAAGCTCTCCTCGGTAGACACTGGTATCCTCTGCACGACGAACTACCGACAGCAGCTACAGATTTGGACGATAGGCATCGAAGAACAGGTGTGCGATGACATAGTGAGCCCTCCATCGAAGTTGATTAAAGAACCGCTCCATGAACATCGCTTGAAGTTACGCAAGGAGGACAACTGGTCTGCGGTACGGTGGATTAATAGCCTATCCCTGATCGCTTGTCTCGTGCGGACACAAATTCATTTCTACAAGGTGAAGAAGCGAGCGAAATCAGACGGCCAGCGACTGCTGTACCGTGGAGGAGGCGACTTCACAGCCTGGACGGCCTGCTGTGAACGTTATTGTGCGCTGGAGGTGACCCATCCGGAAGGACTGCTCCTCGTGGCGAGCAGCCACAAAATAATCGTGGCTCGAGTTGAAGAACAGCACGATGCTGCAGCTACCTCGAAGCAACAGTTCGCCGCAAAGGTGCTGCTTGTGTTTCCCCACAACCTGAAGCAACCGCCCGTCTTTATAAGCCCCCAGCGGGACGATGCTGCCAGTGGTGTAGTGCAGCATATCGTGCTGTTTGGCAGTCACCTACCGCACAGCTACGGTATGGTTAGATTCACGTGCGAAAACGCGTCCGAACCGGAACCAGTGTACTCCACCCACCATTTTCCCTACCATCCGCTGACATTTTACGACGCGTACAAACTAGCCCGCACGCGCGGATTCTGCCTATCGGCGTACGAACCGCTGCGGAAACGGTTCTATGCCTGCCAGTCTGGTGCGATCCTATTGAAAGCCTCTTCGGCGAACTTCCATATACTGCTGCAGACATCGGGTGGAGATTTGCTACAACAGCGTGTGTCATTGCAGTTCGCGGAGAAGAATGCGACGAACGTAATGGACGAAGCGATGGTGCCGGAAACGTTGCAACGCTGGCACGAAACGTTGGTGAAGCAGGCCGGACGGATAGCGTATCGTGCCACCAGCTTTAAAACGATGCGCAAATTGCGCGATCTGTTCAACAGTCCGCTCGAGGCGAACGACCAGCTGAAGCATCTGATACTTCTTCCCGAGCCTCCCAAAAGGATCCGGAAGAGAACGAAACCACAGCAGACCTGGTTGCTGGACGGGACGGCGACGGAGCAGAAGCAGGAGCAGGAAAAGGACGACGACAGTCGATCGATGTTCTCGTCCAGTAGCGACAGCACCGCTCCCTCTTCAGTTCGACGAAGAAGAAAAAAGCTAGCCACCAAAGCCCCCCCGCCCTGGCAACAGACGATCGAAGAACTGCAGCAGTACCGAGACGTCCTTGCGCCGGCGATGCTGGGCGTGTGGGGCATCGGAGACGCGGCCACGCCCGACGCCAAAGGGTCGAGCGTGGACCAAATTCCGACCAAGTTGCCGCCACTGGCGGATGTGCACGAGCGCGTTGACAGCTGGGTGACCATGAATGCGGAGGATGCTACACCCGCAGCGGAAACCAAAGCGAGCGAGACGTTCCTGTCGCCTAGTCAGGAACCGTGCTTCAAACGGAAGAGGTTGGAGTATGACGAACAGGACTTTCTCTTGCCGTCGGCATCTCAGTCCCAATCGTTTATGGCATCGCAGTTGTCGCAGCAACCACTGCAAACGCCCAAATCAGCTGCTCGGCCACCGAAAAGAGCATACACGATGGGTTTCTAGCGGGTCCGTAGAGGTAAGCGAAGAATTATGTTGCATTTTTCTCAAATATACTACAACGAAAATTTGTTAGCTTCTGGTGTAAATGGTGGGAAATTGACAAATGCATTTGTGTACAAATTATGTTAAAATATAATATATCTCGTCACATATAAAACAGGAACGCCTATTCGAAAATTCAGCTAAAATTTAAAATAAAAACTATTGAATCGATTTGACTGATTCATTTTGTAAAACGTTCGTCGAGAAGCAGACGAGAAAACCTAAAATATTCATGCCCACTTTTACCGGTCAGGACACCCGTAAATACTTGGCGACACCCAATGTGAGCTGTAGTAAGACATTTTGTCTGTTGTAAAACAAGTTTTCTCGAAGTTTTCGCGTAGCTATTGGCTGAATATTATACAATACTTTCGCAAATAAAGCGATTTTGCGGAACGAATTGTAAAATATTCATACCCGCTTTTACCGGTCAGGACACCCGTAAATACTTGGCGACACCCAATGTGAGCTGTAGTAAGACATTTTGTCTGTTGTAAAACACAGACGAGAAAACCTAAAATATTCATACCCGCTTTTACCGGTCAGGACACCCGTAAATACTTGGCGACACCCAATGTGAGCTGTAGTAAGACATTTTGTCTGTTGTAAAACAAGTTTTCTCGAAGTTTTCGCGTAGCTATTGGCTGAATATTATACAATACTTTCGCAAATAAAGCGATTTTGCGGAACGAATTGATAACCGGTAATCTTGCGCCATCTGTCGGTGATAGTCGCGTGAAGAAGCGATGACGTTTCGAATGTTGAGTAATAGATGGCGCTTTAAACTCCGTATACCGTTAAGCGTTTCGACAACACGCATGCACCGGAGCTTGTAATTTTAAAAATGGGCTTCCTTATCCGTTATTTGATAGTGTGCTGCTTCTACTTCCTAGACAGTTTAACTAACTTTGCAAAGCAACGCCTGTCGTTTATTGCTTTCTTTGAATTTGCACAATGTGTCCTTCGGTAGTACAATGTGGTCCGTTATCGTTTATGAGCATGATTTACAGCGCGGTCTCCGTGTTTGCAGTCTCCAACTGTAGAATTCAAAAACAAACACACGAACGATCAGATAGTTTCGGGTTCTGGACACACCTGATTTGAATTTTAACGCTAGCCGTACTGCTGAAACCATATAATGGTCGTTACTTACCCTGACCTCTCGTGCACCGTGTCAGATCCAACGATCGATTGGATAGAAATGCTTTTGATAGCGTCAGAAAGTGTCACCTAATCGAGTTTATCACTAGAATAAAATAGACGCGTATCGATTACAGCAATGCTGCTCCAAGGAACAGCCGAAGATCCCTATTTTGGAAACGATAAAGCTTTCCAGAACGATTCATTTGTAGTATTATTCGTCATATGTGACATTACGTTTGGTATAGTTTCTTAAAGTGCACTTAACACTATTTCAACCGGCAACGGATGTTCACGATTTGCGACAAATTTCCGATTATTGTGTACTCGCGATAACGGAAAGATTACATTCATCACGCTTGCCTGAATGCTCCAGCAACACCTCGAAAGTGCAATGGTGACTTCACGCAGCATAGATCATCTACAAGTATGCGATACCGCACACTTGTCGGAAGCTTCCAACGCAGCGCAGCTTAACGCGCGTTTGATCGGTCACCACCGGGTGCATCGGCACGCGAAACGTTCGCTAGAACCATTTTCCAGTTCCCGAATAGGTCACACAGTTACCCATTAGCAAACGAGTCGCTCTAAGTGGAACGGTGCGGTCAATTATTTCATTGATAATTACGCGCGAACGCGCGCACATACAGACACCAGGCTGGTGGAAAATTATCCCGCCAGCTCGCACAGACAGTGGCGTTGTCCTTTTCGCAGACACACACACTCACACGCGCGCCCGAGGTCCAGCCAGCCAGAGAAAGGCTAACGGGGCTGGCCCGTCTCGGCGATTCCGTTAGCGAAATTATCAGCTGATCATGCTGGAACAATAATTTATCGCGCACAATATGTATATGCAGATTGGCACGACAGGACAGGGCGACAACAAGCAAGATCGCGAAGGCAAAACACACACGAAAAAAAACTTGTCCCGTCAGCAGCTTCGCTGGAGAATCGCGGTACCGGCATCGATCGATGCGTCCAGATTGAACCAGATCGGTCCAGCGTAAGACGGTCGGTTGTCTGTTGATGTCTGAGTCCCCCTTAGTCGTGCTTTCTTTTCCAGGTATCGATTTGGGAGGATTTTTCCCTCCCGTAACGTATTATCATATTACGAAAGATTCTCAATAAGATGTAGATATCAAGAGATGTTTTTTGATTACTGTTTTATGCTTGCAGATATGCAGAACCAATTTCGCACAAACCGGAAAACTGTTGAAAGACGACCCAAAACTAGAAGAAACAAAATCAGCTAGAAGAACTTACGGACACCCAGAGGCCCAGATCTCTCCAAGAAGCGCTTGCAGATGATCGTCTCCATCGAGCATCGCCGATCGTTGTTATGGCAGACCGCCACCAACGGACCCTAACCGCGTCCAGCGAGAGCGAGACTCCGGAGCAATCTCACTCCGGCGCAATCTCCGGCCGCAAGGCAGCCCGGGAGAGAGCGCAACCCAGAGAGCGAACCGCGAGAACGGCGACCCGCCGGCACCCGGCTGCAAAGTGCTGACTTCGGCGGGGAGAGCGAAACCAACAAACCCTAAACAACACCCCTCCCCCCGATCCCGCTGGTGGAACCGGGCGGGTTGTAGTAGGTGCCGGGGCGCGAACTCCACCCGATGCTATAAATGCACGCCACCGGCAGACGAACCGTTTCAGTTCTCCGGCAGCGCTTTAGTCCGCAGCAGCAGTGGTCGCGCGGTCGGCCATACCGTTTCCGTGTCTGTGTGTCTGTGTGCAAGCGGTGCGCGTGCGTGTGTATGCGTTGGACGGTACTGTGTGCTGAAATTGCGTGCGTGCGTGCGCCCCATAACACTGGAGGAGCTTTGCAGCTCGCAGGGAGCTTTCGTCGGCACGAAGTTACGGCGGGGTTGGTCGCAGCATTGACACCGAAAACCCCTAACCCGCGTCGGACTTATCGCGTGATGCCCAGCGGGCGGTGTGCACCGGCGTGAGTTTAGTGGCTGCATCCCGTGGTGCCGACCGGGCGCCTGGAGAACACTATCGGGGGGCGCAGGGGACCGCCGGGCGCAGATATACAGAGAGAGATATATATATAAAGCCGATCGTTCGTGGCGAACTTGTGCTCAGAGTGCTGCGTGTGCCTGTGTGTGCTACGGAAGTGTGAAGATCAGCAGGTTGTCGGAGCCAAAACTGTACCCCAAATGACCAGCACGACGATGCAGACGGTTATCAAGTACGTACGATTCTTTCCCAGGCAAAGCGTCAGCAGCAGTCGGAGTCTTCGGAGCGCGATAGAGAGCAAAAAGCAGCAACAAAAAACACGTTCCGTCTATCTCCTCGAAACCGATGTTGGTGGTTCATTGATGAGCGATTGGCCTTCCGCCGACAGGCCCGGGGCCCCTAAAGTATGCTAATCGGATGCAAATCGGTCACCCCCGGACGGTCCGTTGCGTAGGGCTTGGCTCGCATTCGCCACTCCACCCGCCAAACGACTGGGCCATTAGGTTGCGCAGACGTCCGACGGCTGCACGGTGCAGTTCCCCTTCGTGTCCGGAAATCCGCACGGGTTTCCGGAGCCCGCCCGAGTGAAAGTACGCAACCGGCCCGGTCGGTCCGGTGGCTGAGCGGAATGATAAGTTATAAATCAAAGCGCGATCGACAGGCCGTTTGTTACGAAACACACGCACGGCAACAGCAACAACGAAAAACGCTTTCACTGGAGCACTGGAGGAAGTAATCCGTTTGACACGGTTTTATTGAGCCCCCCTCACCACTCGCGATACTGGCTCGATAAACGATAAAGCGCGACTGTTGCTACGGTGGGCGGGGGCTTTTTCGCCATTTTTCCAACACTAAAAGCCGTTGCCCGTTTATTGGGACTGTCATCAAAAGGAAAACACACCAACAGAGAGAGAAAAAAACTGCACGATCCGTTCCAAATACATCGGGTTCGACCGGGTGCCGGTGTCCGGAGAAGTCTCCGGACAAGTGCCAGACGGGATGAGGCAACAGCAGGCACTGTTGATGTTGTTTTCGTACACCACCTGTCCGGTAACTCCGGTCAGAAGGCTTTGTTTTTCTCGCCGTCCACCGTGTCGCTGCCCTACCGACCGAGTCATCCGCAGGGGCAACCGGTTTTTTCACCTTTGAGGGATGGACCGCAGCGAATCTCGGAATCTGAAATGAGAGGCGCACGAGAGGCTTTCAAACCGGGGGGTTTTTTGTGGGATGTGCGTGATGATCAGCGTGCGTTGCAGGGCGCTTTGTGTGGATGTTGGGGAGATATGAGAGATTTTTGAAAAAATAATATTTCAATCAATCACTGACATCTGAGTGAGGGTATGATCGTCTCGTATTGAGTGTGTAAAGATTTGAGAGGAATAGCATTTGGTTCTGAGTATAACTTGATCGGCACTAAGCTCCAGGGCTGTACTGGAGCCAACGACTTGAGGATCATCCTGCTCACAAGCAACTCAGCACTATAGAGAAGTATCGGACAAGATCAGCTCGAGTCTTCTTTTGCGAGCTTCTTACTAGGTGAGACACATTCGTCATAACTATTGCCTAGGCCAAATATTGATGCTCTCCGACTGGGGTGTTCCGTAATTATTCTTTACTTTCGAACCCTTGCCTTGAAGTTGTGTACATAGTGAC
Source organism: Anopheles cracens (assembly GCA_002091845.1). NCBI lineage: Eukaryota > Metazoa > Arthropoda > Insecta > Diptera > Culicidae > Anopheles > Anopheles cracens. The sequence goes on from KZ067888.1 coordinate 54,363, forward strand.
AACGAACCTATACCTATGATGTCCCTAGCGTTGAACATGTTTCCCAAACGCTTTGACAGAAATAGATGACTCCTTTAAACCATTTAAACGTACACCGTGAAGACTGTGAAGTCTTTTGTTTTGGTGTACCCCGGCTTAGTTACTCATTACAAGGGCTGATTGTTTGGTCAATCAGTCATTTCTCAACACCATCCGTCATGCGTAGAGAAACCCGGTGCCTTTCGGGATGAAGCTTTCAACCACCTCACTCACCCGTGACCCGTATGACGCATCGTAATGGTCGTGTGGTTTGTTTCGCCAAATGAACATATTGCTAACGCACCGCTTCATCCTTCAAATGCGCGCAAAAAAAAATCCGCAATAGATCAGTCGCGGCTGGCAAATGTCTGGCAAATTGGACACCAACTGCCTTCGGATCGCTTTCGGGAGGGAAAGCATTGCAAGGTCTAGTCAGTATTGGCGCGTTAGAAACGGGCCTGTGGAACCGTTTGCCAGTTGAAGCTGTCTAGTTGAAATCTATTTGTTGCGATGATGATCCATTTCTGATCATGTGCCGCAATGTGTACGTGTGATTCCTGTCGTGACGCTGACATTTAATAAAGCCCAACCGATGTACAGCGCGCACGCATTCTATTTGCGCAAGCAATCTACATAAATCACCGCGCTAATATTATTCCGAACAGCCGCTAACTGCGTCAACGGAGATCACAGCGGCTGTACTTATCCTTTCGCCCTAATCGCCGGCGGTGAGCCGGCTGTACACGGGCGGGCTTCGGGCGGACACATTGCAAACGTCCCGGCCCACGGCCCGATATGGTCAAGGTGAGGTTCGCTGGACGTAACGTACCGCCCCGGGCCGACCGGGCCAGTTCCTAGCATCTTCGATCATTAAACCGTGTGGAATGGAGCCCTGCCGATGACCTGCGGTAAGATGCGGGCGACGCTATCTATTACCATTTACGATTCCCGCGTCGATAGGGCACACAGGTTGGAGATGCCGATACCGGTGTATGTCGTCGCAGGCCGCGATTAGTGTCCCCGGCTGTGTAATGGCAGAGCCGCCAAGATCACCTGCAACACAGATGGAGAAGAAGAGCGAGCAGCAACGCGCGTGGTGATTGCCGCAATAGACCGGTTTCTAATCGGCCGGGCGAAGGGTGTGCAAACAACGGGGTGTGGAAGCGTTAAGGAAAGTCTGGTTTTCCCTGCGACCCCCTAACGACAGGTGATCGTGCCGCACATTTATGCACGCGTTTGTCACACGGTGTGACGAAATTGAGACGAAAACACCGTTCTCTCCAAAAGGAGCCGCGGAGTTTGACGTTCGTTTGAAAAACTTCAACTTCAAATGTACACCGCACCGTGAAGGAACTTGCCGCATCACAATGGTGCGCTTCTGCCCCGATCGCCACCGTGAGCTTTCGCACACTCTCGATCGCTCGATCGCTTCACTCCAAGCCGTTAATGAAGTCGTCCATTATGCAGACAGAAGCCGCGCGCCGACGGCGTAAATTTAGCTATGATGTAATTCTCACCCCCCAAAATTAACCATCACCGCCGTCGGTTGGCTGCGGCGGATACGGAACTACGCAGGCATATTCGTGCCGGCAGAGGAGAGGGGTCTTCGTACTAATAATCGATGAAAGGAAGCGCTTTTGTCTTTTCCCCGCGGAAGCGCACAATGGAAGCGAATGGCATTGCGCCGGGCGAATGTAACCAAATCGTGGGCATGGGAAAGAAAAACTACCCCGACGAAACATTTCGGACCATGTCGCGATCCGAAAGTACCAGCACCAGCATATCTTATTGTTTGTGGTAGTCACTACAGGAACTGCGATTGTTACAACAGGCAGCGGTCGCAGCGGTCCTAAACCGGGATGGAGATGAGCTTTTTTTTCCCATCGCGGCGCGGTGACCGCTTGAGAATGCACGAACTGTAACAAATAGACACCTGCTGCCGGCGGTGTGATGAGGTTGATGTACCTGGTCCCACTGCTTATGGGTGGGAAAATGAGCACACACACACACACAACAACGACGACGACGGCAACGGGGCGGCCCAGATGCGATAATGGCTGCGAATGTGCTATAACAACACCTCCGTCGAAATGAACACGGGACCTTTCTCCCTGTGGCTGCTGTTTATCGTACGTTGAACCGTGTTGCGGTGGTGGCGCATGCTGAGCAAGAGTGCGTGAGTTAAATCGTTCTATTGAATGGAATGATTGAACTCCTCATGGAGATGAATCGTTGAAGCTTTTGTGAGTCGTTTCTATCTCACTCTACTCTGGGTGAGTTGCGAGCTGCCGCCGGGACTCGAATCACGGAGAGTGAGTTAAAGATCGAGAAGCAAAATAGAATGATTGCACTGTAGTCGAAATGGAACTTTGAGACTCTTTCGAGTTGAGGTATTTTTTTATGAGTGAAGACTTGCTAAACTGATCAATCACTCCATTTTTATGGGGAAAAAATCTCTACATCACATCCTTTTACAGTGGAAAAGATCAATATCAATATCAATCAATCACTGATATACTGGAGTTGACGTGCATAATTTTCACTAAATGCTTCATTAAGTATATTAGCATTATTTGTATATATCGAGTTCTTGATAATTGTCCATAAACAAATTAGCAACTGAAGCTCGCATATTTATAAGCATATACTATAAGGTTGTAACATTAGTTGTTGGACTATAGCTCCGCTTATATATTAATGAGTCAAATTGTGCTATAATTCGACTCATTAATTCTACTTTGATTCTCTCTCATTTTGAAGTTTAGTTCTATGCCTATTCCTACTCTATTCTCCATCTTTGACAAGCACACTCACTTTCTTCCTTACAGTGAGTTACTCACTCAATTTGCACCTTCGAACGATTCGAATCTCAATGGTGAGTAAGAGCGAGTCAACTCTCGGAAAAGAGTCACTGTTCTCATCTCCAGCTCAGACGTCATAAACGGAAGCCGTCACTGATTCCAAGACACGAGCGGAAGCGTTATCGCAGCGCCTGCTTCGGTTAATAATTACCGTATCAGTTGAGTCATAATTTAATCGAAACCTAACGACTCTGCTCACCTGCCTGACAGCGCTAAACTAACGCCGGAGGTCAGCCCCACAGGATCACCTGAGGTGTATATCACTAGAGCCCGCGAAGGTTTCGCGCACGATGATCGGGCAAATTTGCAATCAATTAAGCCCCCCCCACAGCGATCGTTTATTCTCGACGTGCAGGCTACCACTGGCAGAGATTTTGAAGGTTTCGAGCACCCCAAAACGGTCGCTAACGAGCCTGCACGAGCCTGCGTTTCAAACAGCGCGATCGTTCTGTCGACCGAACGGCATACCTCGGTGGATTGATCGCACCGCAAAATTCGTTCCACCAGCGCGCGGAATGAGATGGCGAAAAGGGTGGCAATGATGCTACGCTGGATGAAACTTCATTTCGGAATAGAATTACCCGGCTCTTACTCCG
>KZ067888.1:90649-103498 GCA_002091845.1 Anopheles cracens
CCGAATGCAAAAGATGGTAAGAATACCACAGAAATCAAAGAGCCGGCAGAGAAGACGAAAGATGAATCAACCAGCGAGCAAAACAGCTCGAAATCGGCGAAAAAACGAGGTCGAAGCGATACGAACTCGTCCAACGTGGAATCGGAGGATCAGTTCATGTCGAAAGTTGAGGTGAAAATTAAAATACCCGACGAGCTGAAGGTTTGGTTGGTGGACGACTGGGATGCTATATCGCGCCAGAACAAGCTGCTGGAGCTACCCGCCAAGGTGACGGTGCAGGAGATCGTCGACAACTACGTACAGTACAAGAAACAGAGCAAGGTGACGACGGCCACGAAGGAGACGGCCGTGGCGGACATCGGCAACGGGATAGTGGAGTATTTCAACGTCATGCTCGGCTCGCAACTGCTGTACAAGTTCGAACGACCGCAGTACGCGGAAATCATACAGACGAACCCGGGCGTACCGATGGCGAAAATTTACGGTTCCGTGCATTTGCTCCGGTTGTTCGTGAAGCTGGGGCCGATGCTCGCCTTCACGTCGCTAGATGAAAAGTCTATACAAACATCCCTCGGCCATGTGCAGGACTTTTTGAAGTATTTGGTGAAAAACAGTAGCACTCTGTTTAACATGCAACACTACGTGAATACCAGTCCTGAATATCATCGGAAGGCTCTGTAGAGACGTTCGAATCTATCTGACAAATTGAATCATTATGCCGTTTGATGCGGAATGAACAAACGCAAATAAAACGTACCGTGTACATGCAACATATATTGTTATCAATTCAGGCTTTGTTTCAGTGCACGCACGATTGAGACTGTGTTTATTTTATATCGCACTGGCGGCAATCCATGTGCATGCATTTGTAACGTCAGGCGAAAAATTGAATTGGACAATTTCAACTGTGGCAAAATGAAATCGGGCGAAATTGATTATCAGCAAATCGTTGGAATGTATGTTTATAAAAAAGTATGCAATATTGAAATGTGTGTACTTTTATTCACGGGAATGTTTCAGAAAGTAAAGTAATGTTAAGTTTCCATTGCAAATTAACTGCCCAATCGAACAAAATCAAAGCATATGGGTTTGACAGCTGTGCTTCCATCCGTCAAAGCACGCTCCACAACAGCTGCTGCTTCTGTTGTTTACAAAAACAAAACAAAAAAGCCGGTTGGCTGGTTTTTCTTCGCTCGCGTTAATCAAGCTATTGTTTTTCCCCGCAATCGAAATGTCTGCTGCAAAGCTGGTCCAGTACGTTGTTGTGAATGGAGAAATTGCGAAGACCTGGCCGAAGGGTGCCCTTATCGCACAGTGTTGCCACGCGGTGGCAGCCGTCAGCCACATGTATGCTTCCGATGCGGACACCGTGGAATATTTTAAGGACTTGGACAATATGCATAAGGTAGTCCTTGAGGTAAGCATGCTTGGATCAAATGAGCCCGGATAGGACCCGGATTCGAAAGGATTCTCAATTCTCGATAGACATGGAAATCGGTTGCAACGTAGAATGCAGATTGAGCATCCAACGCGGGTGCGCTAGTTCAAGACATCTGAACACCGAATGGGCAGTACGCGGGTTGAAATGCAAACAACATCGTTTGTAGCACGGCTCGACGGAGAGCTACAGCGTGAGAAGCTATTTTGGGATTTTGAAAGAGAATTTCTAACACCTACACAAAATATGCCGTGAAAACTCCTCCACCGCAAACGGAGGAAAAGAACCACGGTGCTAAGGACGTACCGTGCTGTACGTTTTAAAAGGGAGACGAGGTTATTTTGGGATTCTCGGCACCCGCGCACACGTTCTGCCACGGATCTCTGCAGGACGGTGCGGTGCCGTACACGGGGTACATCGATTTCGGGCCAGCCAACATGAAATGCCATAAACCGGCACACTGCAGAGAGAGAATTTTTCAAAACGTTCTGATTCTTCATCGCTTTCGCCCGTCGGCCATATCGGCGTAGTTTTGACCACCTTTCTCTACCTCTCACTCGCTTCCATTTTAGGCACCCGACACGGGCAAACTTGTTGGCCTGGGCGAAGTGTTGCAACAGAACGACGTCAAGCACAAGGTGTGGGTAGAACAGCCCGAGAATCTGCCAACCTGCATCGCCCTAAAACCGTACCCGAAGGAAGAGGTACAGAAGTACATGAAGAAATTTAAGTTGCTTAGCTAAGCAGGTTTGTTATGTTTGTGCGTGATATAATTCAATTAAAACTCTCTGCCGATCGTAACGTCAGGCAACGGAACGGTCGCAAAAGTCCTTGGCAGTGCCCTCCGAAGCCTTCCTTGAACTGGCCCGCGAGTGGCATGAAAATCGACCACCGGACCAGTTCACTGCAACTCATGATGACATCATGCAACCGGGAGGACAAATTTATTACAGAAAAAAACTCTGCCGATCGTAACGTCAGGCAACGGAACGGTCGCAAAAGTCCTTGGCAGTGCCCTCCGAAGCCTTCCTTGAACTGGCCCGCGAGTGGCATGAAAATCGACCACCGGACCAGTTCACTGCAACTCATGATGACATCATGCAACCGGGAGGACAAATTTATTACAGAAAAAATTGCTTTAGAAACGTTGTTTTTGTCTTCCAAATTTTTCCCCATTGTGCGACCCACTTTTCCCGGTCTTGGCCGTTCCCCTCTCGCGCGCTCTCTTTCTCCCTTTCTGGTGGTGGCATCTCGAGCAGGAATAGTTTTATTTATGGAAAATGGAAATTTGCCGTACCGTGGGTGGGTTAAACATTTGATCGCGTTCATTCTCAACGCTGGTGCGTTGGCGGAGCGAACTTCTGCACGAACATGACCACTGGGATTTGGGGTGTTAAGCACGCTCCCTCTCCCCGCATCCTTTCGACGCACAGAGGCAGCTGGCGAAACGGTCCAAACAGTTTTGTTATGCAGAAACAACAGTGCAGCACTTTTATTTATGTTTTCCTCGCACGGAGCGTGGAAAATCGATCGTCGGCGCGATCCGTGCGGTCTGCTCTAGTCGGTGGATGATTTCGTTTGCAGCCGACCGAACGAACGAACTGCTGCCCGCCCGTGCGCTGATTGTTTACAATCGATGCGAGCTGCGCGTAGGGTGTGTAGATATTTTTACGACGAATGGTTGATTTCGCGGTATGGTTTCCCCCTCCCGGGCGGTGAGATGATCGACGGTCCATCGAGCGGAGAAAGGTTTTGCAGTAAGATTGGGCGCCGAAATGTATTATAATTGCGGTTCCATGTTTTCGCGAACGCCGTTTTGTTTACTGAATTCTATTTCTAACTGCAGTTAAAGCTTTATTGGAGGATCGTATGCGGTGCTGGTGGTTGGTTCGCGATCGATAAAGCATGCGATTACCAAGCATTAATTAGTAGCTGCGTTCCACGAATAAAAACACTAGCGCGAGCTGAGATGTATTTCACATTCTTCCTTTTTTAACATCGCAATGCATTAGAACCGTGCCCGGTTGAAAAAAAGGACCTTCAGCATACGGCTGCTATCGTCAGCTCAAAAAGGAACGTTGTCACACGATGAGAGCTGATCATAAATGAGGCCCACCTAAATCTCAGCATGAGGGCTCCCCCCGTACGCGCGAATCAACGTGCCGTGCTGTCGTGTTGAGTATGGTGCGCCCGGTACGTGCCCATAAGTCGAGCAAACATTTGCGATCCCTCACTTGCTGGTGGGCTGGTGATTCCATTTTTTTTACGTTTTCGGTGTACTTGTTCGCACACAACTCCACTGCCACTGCCCCTTATGCTGTAACGGAGGAAAAGAACCACGGTGCTAAGGACGTACCGTGCTGTAGGTTTTTAAAGGGAGACGAGGTTATTTTGGGATTCTCGGCATCCGAGCACACGTTCTACGTGAATACCAGTCCTGAATATCATCGGAAGGCTCTGTAGAGACGTTCGAATCTATCTGACAAATTAAATCATTATGCCGTTTGATGCGGAATGAACAAACGCAAATAAAACGTACCGTGTACATGCAACATATATTGTTATCAATTCAGGCTTTGTTTCAGTGCACGCACGATTGAGACTGTGTTTATTTTATATCGCACTGGCGGCAATCCATGTGCATGCATTTGCAACGTCAGGCGAAAAATTGAATTGGACAATTTCAACTGTGGCAAAATGAAATCGGGCGAAATTGATTGTCAGCAAATCGTTGGAATGCATGTTTATAAAAAGTATGCAATATTGAAATGTGTGTACTTTTATTCACGGGAATGTTTCAGAAAGTAAAGTAATGTTAAGTTTCCATTGCAAATTAACTGCCCAATCGAACAAAATCAAAGCATATGGGTTTGACAGCTGTGCTTCCATCCGTCAAAGCACGCTCCACAACAGCTGCTGCTTCTGTTGTTTACAAAAACAAAACAAAAAAGCCGGTTGGCTGGTTTTTCTTCGCTCGCGTTAATCAAGCTATTGTTTTTCCCCGCAATCGAAATGTCTGCTGCAAAGCTGGTCCAGTACGTTGTTGTGAATGGAGAAATTGCGAAGACCTGGCCGAAGGGTGCCCTTATCGCACAGTGTTGCCACGCGGTGGCAGCCGTCAGCCACATGTATGCTTCCGATGCGGACACCGTGGAATATTTTAAGGACTTGGACAATATGCATAAGGTAGTCCTTGAGGTAAGCATGCTTGGATCAAATGAGCCCGGATAGGACCCGGATTCGAAAGGATTCTCAATTCTCGATAGACATGGAAATCGGTTGCAACGTAGAATGCAGATTGAGCATCCAACGCGGGTGCGCTAGTTCAAGACATCTGAACACCGAATGGGCAGTACGCGGGTTGAAATGCAAACAACATCGTTTGTAGCACGGCTCGACGGAGAGCTACAGCGTGAGAAGCTATTTTGGGATTTTGAAAGAGAATTTCTAACACCTACACAAAATATGCCGTGAAAACTCCTCCACCGCAAACGGAGGAAAAGAACCACGGTGCTAAGGACGTACCGTGCTGTAGGTTTTTAAAGGGAGACGAGGTTATTTTGGGATTCTCGGCATCCGAGCACACGTTCTGCCACGGATCTCTGCAGGACGGTGCGGTGCCGTACACGGGGTACATCGATTTCGGGCCAGCCAACATGAAATGCCATAAACCGGCACACTGCAGAGAGAGAATTTTTCAAAACGTTCTGATTCTTCATCGCTTTCGCCCGTCGGCCATATCGGCGTAGTTTTGACCACCTTTCTCTACCTCTCACTCGCTTCCATTTTAGGCACCCGACACGGGCAAACTTGTTGGCCTGGGCGAAGTGTTGCAACAGAACGACGTCAAGCACAAGGTGTGGGTAGAACAGCCCGAGAATCTGCCAACCTGCATCGCCCTAAAACCGTACCCGAAGGAAGAGGTACAGAAGTACATGAAGAAATTTAAGTTGCTTAGCTAAGCAGGTTTGTTATGTTTGTGCGTGATATAATTCAATTAAAACTCTCTGCCGATCGTAACGTCAGGCAACGGAACGGTCGCAAAAGTCCTTGGCAGTGCCCTCCGAAGCCTTCCTTGAACTGGCCCGCGAGTGGCATGAAAATCGACCACCGGACCAGTTCACTGCAACTCATGATGACATCATGCAACCGGGAGGACAAATTTATTACAGAAAAAATTGCTTTAGAAACGTTGTTTTTGTCTTCCAAATTTTTCCCCATTGTGCGACCCACTTTTCCCGGTCTTGGCCGTTCCCCTCTCGCGCGCTCTCTTTCTCCCTTTCTGGTGGTGGCATCTCGAGCAGGAATAGTTTTATTTATGGAAAATGGAAATTTGCCGTACCGTGGGTGGGTTAAACATTTGATCGCGTTCATTCTCAACGCTGGTGCGTTGGCGGAGCGAACTTCTGCACGAACATGACCACTGGGATTTGGGGTGTTAAGCACGCTCCCTCTCCCCGCATCCTTTCGACGCACAGAGGCAGCTGGCGAAACGGTCCAAACAGTTTTGTTATGCAGAAACAACAGTGCAGCACTTTTATTTATGTTTTCCTCGCACGGAGCGTGGAAAATCGATCGTCGGCGCGATCCGTGCGGTCTGCTCTAGTCGGTGGATGATTTCGTTTGCAGCCGACCGAACGAACGAACTGCTGCCCGCCCGTGCGCTGATTGTTTACAATCGATGCGAGCTCCGCGTAGGGTGTGGAGATATTTTTACGACGAATGGTTGATTTCGCGGTATGGTTTCCCCCTCCCGGGCGGTGAGATGATCGACGGTCCATCGAGCGGAGAAAGGTTTTGCAGTAAGATTGGGCGCCGAAATGTATTATAATTGCGGTTCCATGTTTTCGCGAACGCCGTTTTGTTTACTGAATTCTATTTCTAACTGCAGTTAAAGCTTTATTGGAGGATCGTATGCGGTGCTGGTGGTTGGTTCGCGATCGATAAAGCATGCGATTACCAAGCATTAATTAGTAGCTGCGTTCCACGAATAAAAACACTAGCGCGAGCTGAGATGTATTTCACATTCTTCCTTTTTTAACATCGCAATGCATTAGAACCGTGCCCGGTTGAAAAAAAGGACCTTCAGCATACGGCTGCTATCGTCAGCTCAAAAAGGAACGTTGTCACACGATGAGAGCTGATCATAAATGAGGCCCACCTAAATCTCAGCATGAGGGTTCCCCCCGTACGCGCGAATCAACGTGCCGTGCTGTCGTGTTGAGTATGGTGCGCCCGGTACGTGCCCATAAGTCGAGCAAACATTTGCGATCCCTCACTTGCTGGTGGGCTGGTGATTCCATTTTTTCACGTTTTCGGTGTACTTGTTCGCACACAACTCCACTGCCACTGCCCCTTATGCTGTACGATCGGCTCGGATGACATAATCGGCCAAAACGACCTTTCCGAGGCTGTGCACCAGCTGTCTGCCTGTGCGCGGTGTAATAATTGAAGCGGCCTCGCTTCGATAAACCATCTTCCACATAGGTGCGTGCTTGCGTGTGTGTGTGTGTGTGGAACGTGGCCACCACGGCACAGACTCCCGGGCACAAAATGGGCACCGGAATGGGGTGGACAGCGAAAATTAATAACCACCAGTTTGAGCTCTCGAAAAACTCGTTCTTTATGGACATCGACAATGGCGCGCATATGCGGTCGTCCTTGTCACTGTGGCGACGTTCTACCACCCCGTTTTCTGGGCTCCCACCGTGCGGCCCCGGCCCCGATGATCAGCCGTGCCGGGGCGACCGTGAGGTGGCTCCAGTTTGGCGAAGATAGCGGCGAATGAATCCGTCATCTGGGTTCGCATTATGGGGAAATTATGGCCGCAATTGCCAGCCGACAACAACAACCTGAGCCCGTAAGGACTTGAGGTGGAGCGTGATTTCATCCCATCCCCGAGAGTGGCACCGCGAGAGACCCCCGTTTCCTTTTTGGGCGTGCGTGTGCGTGTGCGCGCGTTTCATAACGTAGTTTACATTTAAATTTCTGTGCAGTGATTCATCGTTCAGGGGTTTGGGGCGTGGGGCGACGGTGGAAATGCGAGACGGCAGGAGTAGTGCACTATTACGGGCATGCCTACTTGATGCACGCCGAATGAAAAGTTGGTGTACTGAAAATCAATCATGGTGTACTGAAAAGTTGTCAGTGATGAAAGTTTCTAAATCCAAGAAGCCAGCTAGCCTCGAAGTTTAGTTTAAGACGTTTTTGGCTAGTTTGAATGAACTGCCTGATGCACAATTAACACGATTGCCATCCAATTGACATGCGACATGTAGTGCACCAGCACAGTTCTTGAAGTGCATGAATGTCAGGTCGAGTTGGTCTAACGACGTACTCGTTCTCGCTCAGCAGAATGAAGAATTGTGAGTGAAGAATGCATTGAAGAAAGACATGCTCAGTGCGGGCAAGTGCAAACCAGCGCAAGAATAGATTTTCATCTATGATCGTGCATGTCAATGTCGCTTGAGCGCTTTTATTATAATGGCTGCCGCTAAAAGGACACACAGATGGATGTACGTTCAGGTGGCCCGTGATTCATTCACGACAGTGCGAAAGTGGGAAAAGCACTCGCTTTAGGTTGGTACCTGTTTCTATTTGACGGTCAGGGGTAATAAGTTGAGTGTGTGGCCTATGTTTGATAGTTCCACTATCCTGCAATTGCGAATTGTATGATGATGAGGAACCATAAAGATATACCAGTTTTCTCTTACCATGTTGGCGGTTGTCTAACAGGATTTCCATCTCTTGCTCTCATTAAAGTTTTGTTTTCTATGATCCCACTGATCTGAATTCACACCTAACCACACTTTTAGAAATAGCTCTCGGTTGAACTACTTGGATGTAAATTCACAGATAATCGACTTTCCATGGACATCTCGAGGATAATAGTAAACATAATGATTAAAACGCTCCTAACGAAAACAGAACCCTTCTAATCCTTTCAATAGAACATTCGACTTCGTTCTGTTGAGATTTAAAACGTTTAACTTTTCAAACAGGTACAGTGGGGAATGCTAAAAATGATGTTTAGTTTCGTTACCCGTCCCGAGATGGCGCCACCATATGGAGGTGGGTGTGGTGAAATATAAATGGTGAGAATACTGCACATAGTGAAATTAGCTAAACTGAGTACAAATCGTACAGATTACCATTTCGTTTGAGTTTGTCTTCGATTTCTAGATGGCTATGGACAAGAATGATCGCTTTTTAAGGTCTCGTTTAAAGTCGAGTCGACTAGTGGCGATCAAAAAGGCGAAAAGCAAGTGCATTATGCATATTGACCCATTTTACGTGCTCGAAAAAGACAATATGGCAGCGCTGTGAAATCCAACTTACAGAGCGGTTTCCCATCGCGCGCCTCAGACGCGATCAACGATTTAGTCATCAGATCCAATCACCAAAAGGGAAATGCAATCGCGCGACGCAACGCTCCGACAACCTACCATTTCCAGCTCGCGGTACATCGCGGCACAGGCGCTAATGTCTTCAGCCGGGTCGAGCTCTGAATAATTGATTAATTGGCGTAATTACCGGCCAGGCACGTCGAGCGCCGGCCAATCATAACACCCGAAGGCCCGATCATCGAGAACGCCGGCGCGCCGTGCCACGGTGCCTATAACGGGCGAGTTCTCGGGCACCTGCACCTAACCAGACCGGAGGAAACGCTTAGCACCCCTGCTGCTTTGGCCGCAAAAGGATCACGTCCGATGGCACCTCCAAGCGGTGAAAACACTGGGTGGTAATTACCGACGCACTGCAGCTCGATTCCTTCCGATGCATGGTGCAGCGCGTGTTTGCGTGTGTGATCGTTATCTACGGAACTACGGACCAAGCACTTCCATCTTGAAAGATTTACACCACGTTTCGTACAAATTGACGCACTCTTGGGGCACGATTTATTGCTCCGTGCGTCCGCGCGCACTCGACCATCTGTTGGGCCACTGCGACGCTAAGGTACGTCCGAAAGGGCGCGTTCGAAGAGCCTCCGATGTGGGTCGACCTCTACGACCCATCTGTAGGGTGACCTTCCGGTGACGGATATCGTCCCCGGGTCGGCCACCACCAGACCCAACGCGACCCGATCCGCCGGTTAGGCGCCCGGTGTGTTTGTATGTGTCTGTGTTGTAACGTAATTAGTAGGAAGGAACGAATCGCCGGAGTGGGCAACGGAGGTACATGAAATAGAACGTTTTTAAGCTGCCTTTTTTGCCTAATATGGTCACAGTAGTTCGGAGCGCGCACGACGGACACTCTGTGCGACGGTTCCTGCGACGTTCGGCGCTCCATGTGAGCCGCCATCGCCGCCCGCGTGTGGACTATATTGTACCAGCGAGCGGCAGCTGTTCGCCAGAGACGACGCCGGGCCATGGCGAAACGGTTGGCGTAACTCGTGAAACGGATTTCCACCACCCACCCTGCCGGTCGCTTGCCGTGAGCTACTTGGACTGTAAACGATAAGATATGGGTGACAACGCATCTACAGCGTCTTGGCGGTCGGAGCCACAGCATGGACGGCGTCAGCCTTTTCGCCGCTAATATGACAGATGAGTGACGTTGGTGCAATTTTTAACGATTTTTTTGTATTGTTGGTGGAAGCGTTAATGGTCATTTGCATTTATAAAATGCTTTGTGACAAGGGGTATCATAACACTCGAGCAGCACAGACTGCATTCGATTCAATTGCGTAATCGTTCGTGTAATCCATGTTTGGTTGTTTGGTTGGATTTCATATGGATTTCAGTGTCCAGCGTCCGTTCAACATCTGCATCTGTAGCATTTATAATCTTTGCACATTCGTAGAACTTCGAAACTAAATCATTTTAACCAAAACGAACGATTCTTTATGTGCATTATTCTTGTTGCTTCCGGCAAATAATAAAAACAGGTTATGTTGCATACACCTGTCAACAGCATTCGCCTCTCAAACAAGCCAGTAACCTTAAATCAGACCCTTTTTTCTGCCCTTACGTCAAGTTCATGGGATACAATAACGAATAGAATGATCGTTATGGAAAAGGAAGGAACATTCGGTAGAGTTGGACCTTAATTCGATGGATCATGGCGCACCGTGTTTAGATCTGTCGAAACTAAGGTCAATTTGGTAGGCTCTGCCGGTCGTCATAGCCTCCTTAGAAAGGTGAAACAAAGTTACAAGATAAACATAATTTTAGCTTTTATTGTATAAAATTTGACATTTTTTAAGCGCTCACTTTATTCACCATTAATTGGTGTCTTTAAATATGATAGTTCCAGTTAGTTTTTAGTCTGGATCACCTTGGACCACGTGATTTCTTTATGCTCGGAATGTTTTTAACACAAGTCTTAGTACATCTAATTGTTAATCGAATTCAAATGGAAGGTTTTTGAGCAACAATGTCTTAGTACCATGATTGTTATCTAATTATCTTAGTCATTTGTGTATGACATTTCATTTCTAATGCAGCATAGTGCAAAGAAGAGATTCATTTATGCATTTTATGTATATGTGTATATTTACACAACACCAAACCGACCGAATAGATCTGACCTACATTATCACATAAAGAAAATATAAAAAGTTCAGCGTACCCTGAACAAGTGATATTACGGTTATAATTTATAGTTAAGCTTCGAAAAATATATGTTTGAGTGTATATTAATATATTTATTGATATATTGATTACTAATAACTTACTTAATTTGGCATGAATGTAATATACCGGTAGCTGGATAGTAACTTCTGCGTTCCACAGAACAGTTCAGTTGACAGTTCATTCCTCCACAATCTGTGGTACGAATTTTCGAAAATAAGACAAGAACGCGTGGAGCGCAAAGAGTGTGAAAAGATCAAAACGATATTGCAAACAGTTTAGGGTACATACTATTTGAACTGTTTGAAATTTCGACTATTTTTCGGCTGGCACAAAGTTTGCAGCCGTTTCCTGGACTCTGAACTAAAACAAAGAATGCTTGTTACATAATTCCACGTCCTTGTGTTCCTGTTTATAGTCTTACACGTAGTACTGCAAGTTCTGCAAACTTTGTAGGAAGGATGAGACATTTAAGATGTGTTGTGTTGATTCTTGTTTTTAAAATTACTAGTTCTAAATGTATGTTTCTCTCTTTTTTTTAGATTTCGAAAATAATCAACGAGGGACCATCCACAATTCAAAGACTCCTCTTGGGCAGGCAAAGGCGAGCCCAGCTCAACAGGTCGATGTGGACGATGTGATTCATTGAAATTAAATGTCGTCCTGCCTGCTGCCACCTGCGCACCGTCCTCACCGACCCAACACGGTCATCATCATGATCGCCATCCCGAGCATAAGATACAACAGCCAGGTCCGCTGTACATTTCGGTGGTTGTCCCAAAAATCCGTGACGTCACGACCCACAACCCGATCGCACCCCGACCGATCGGGTCCTCGTCGACGCCGGTCTAAATATAGGCCCGAACACCGTGGCCGGAAGAACAAAAAAACAACATCACTCTCCTCCCGGCGCGTAAGCGACTCCCGCCGGCGGTGGTGGTGGCAATTTTCCACGACCCAAACGGTGGTGGGGACACGGCGGCCCGATCGGTCACCGTACAGCCGCCCGGGAGTAGGGATGCACCTTCCGGTGGTGAGGGTAGTTTCGCTTCGCGCAACTCTCGCGTGCGCGATTTGCGTACACACGCGGCTCGCGCTGCATCTGCACGCGAAAGCCAACGCACCAGCCCCAACACACGCACACACGCGCGCGCGCGCGCGAATATGTATCCCCGTTGGCTTCACGCTCCTTCTCCTCGTTCCCGTCGCCGTTGAACCTGTTCCGGCCGAGAGGACTCCGACCGGTTCGTGCGCACGACCGCGGCCCGAACCGCACGGTGCCACTGTATGGGTGTGCGTGCGCACACGCGGCGTACGCTGGTGTGCAGCGCCGGACCGGGCCGGGCCGGGGTCCGCGGGTACCACCGTGCGCCACTATTCGAGACGGTTTTTCGACGTTTTTCAGTTCGCCTTTAAACTGTTTAACTCGCGGATTCAAGTGTAAGTAAGGTCCTCCGTGTGCTGTCGTCCTGTCTGACGGGATTTCGTTCCGAGGGGTTTTTCGGTGACTTTCCGTGTGCGTCGTTGCCGCTGCAGGGACATTGTACTGAGCCGCGTGCAGTAGGGGGTTACTGGGTTTCGTTGCGTAAGGAAAAACCAAGTTCTAATTGTTGGAAAAATAGGTTGTCCAGAACGGGAGATCGCGAACGATCTCCAGCATGAGTGAACCCACTGCTGGGAAGGGAGGGGCAAGGGGGGTAAAGGGGGGTTTTGGACGGACGAGAAGAAGAGCAAGTTCGAACAGGGCTAGTTTTGGATAGGTCCGCAAGTGTCCGCCACTGGAAAGGACGGAAAATGAACGGAAAAGTTGCATTCCACGGTGTGCATCGCTTTGCTCCA
>KZ067888.1:103508-123936 GCA_002091845.1 Anopheles cracens
TCACATTGTGTCCTCTCTCGTTCATTGCCTCAAACGTGCATAACGCAACGGAATCAGCTGATCTAAGCAATCGTCGTCGACCGGGCTGGACCTAATACCCTGCGGAATGTGCAAACGGACCCGGTCGGCAAACAGTCATCGGTTAGGAATGTGCATGACGAGCAGGACGGAGAGAAAGAGAGAGGGAGAAAGACACAGAAGGAACCACAAGACAGTGTGACCAGTTCAGGTGGTGGGTCATTCGGGCTGAGCTACACCCGGTCCTGTTCTGAGCGTGCCCGGATGTGTTGTTTGTTTTTGGGGCTACCCTCAGGTTGTGTAACGTGTGGACGGACCCGAGCTACGTGTTGTGCGCATGAGCTTTCGCGACTTGTGATATTTTTACCGTCAGCCACCGGTCTGGTTCGGTTCGGTTCGGAGGAGCGAATGCGGCGAACTGCCGGGAGGGACGACGCACGCATGCACGCACGCACGACCCGCTTGGTGCCGTACGCAGTATGGCGCCTGGGACGGAATCCCACTCGCCGAAAACCCACCCAAACCACCGAACCCGACGATCCACGCGCGGGGGAGTCACGGACGTGCATACGGTGGCGTATTTTTAGAACATCGCATCCCATTGCGCAGACCGTCGAACCGATCCGTGCGATCGCGCGTGTTTTTCGCGTGCGCATGACCAACGCAGCACTGCGCACGACCCGACACCAGTCGGCACATCGGCATCGGCGACTATTTTCGGATCCGATATCCGCGCACGGATCGACGTTTAAGGCGACGGAGCGGGCTACACATGCGTGTTGCAATTTCGATACTGGCGGGCAAGGTTTTATTTTTAAATCCTAATCGCCGTTCTATGCTACGGCCCGTGCCCGCTTGGCACAGGATGCTTGGGCTCGGTTTTGCCAAACGGGATGAAATGAGATCCGGGCGTGCGCGTGATGTTTGGAAACGCGTTGGAATGTTTGGCCCGAACGATCCAGCGCGCTCGTCTCCGGTGCTTGCTGTTCTCACGCTGACCTACTTCCGATCCAGCCGGACTGTCATGGCGTTTCGCTGTGAAGGGCCACGATAAGAAATGTCACACACATCGAGAACCCTTTGCTGCGTGTCTTTTCGCTAGTTTGCAGATAAATTCGCGCAGGTGTTCCTGATGCCGATAGACGCAGACAGACGCGGCTGCAAATTCCACAGCAAACAGCGGAGGCCAACGAGGGGGAAGTCTGTTATCGCGCTACGCGTCTGGCGGATGATTCAACGCGAAGCGAATACACTGCAGTTGCAGTACCACCGGTCGGCGCATGCACTTATCGCGCGAACGACAGACGATTAAATAATTAAACATCCAGAGCGCGCAACCGGACACCGTCACCGGTCGGCCTTGGCAGGCCTTGGGCGGTTTGCGATTTGACCGAAATTGAGAGAAAGTGGTTGGCGACTGACTGGTACGGCCGTGCGTCCGGAACAGGTTCCACGCTCGGTGCAGTTCGGTGCAGTTCTTCCTCGTATGCTTCGCTGCTTGCAGGCACCGGAGGCAGCAGAATGGTATTACCTTTCGGAGCATGAACTTTCGCTTTCTTGTGGCACGGTGACACAGTAACAACAGGTCACTACTAACGTTGCCGAAGATGTCTCACCGCCTGAGTCACGAATGTGCGAAATGTGATCCACCACTTGCGACGATTGCGGTTTATGACGCCGTTGACATTCACTCGCAAAAGCCGACCGACAAGGTTGCAGCATTCTTTGAGCCACGATGATACCCCGGGCAGGTTCATACGGTGTACACCAATTAACTAATACGTTTTATGGTCGAGCTAGTGTTAGGCGAGAAATTGTGTGCGTTGCAACGTTTTTTTTTTCAATTCGATCATACGACTTTTCTGTGTGATTTACATGTAGTTGAGTTGGGTTTGGACAGGATTCGACAGTTTTGGTCAGACTTTGGAAGCGATTCTTCTCCGCAACGTTCCAGTCTTTGGGAAGAACACTATTTTTAGGATATGATACCTTCTTAGACTCTTTTCGGGAACTCTTTTTATGAGATGATATTTCTCTCAAAGTTTGTTGAGTGTACAATCTTTGACTAGGCTGTACAATAGTCCACCTCTCTTAGCTTAGAGTTGATGATTTTGCTCATAGTAGACCTATGTTTTTTATGATAGTACATTTTTCGCATTTAAAATACAACAACTAGGATCTATTCCTCGACATATTGCGCTTTTATTGTGTGGTATCATAGGCGAATAACTACTTCCACTAGGTCTGTGTGCTTAAGCGCCCAGAACTAAGCGAAATGGGCTATTGAACACCCTTACACCACGAATGGCTCTCTTACAACGCGCACTACTAGTATGGGCAGAGGAAGATTCAACCTGCTGGAATGCATGTCAAACTGCCGTCCTATTAGAGGCAATAAAGTAAGACATCACGATGGGCTGAGCCGGAGTCCGGCGAAGGCAAAACCGGCTTGAATGTTTAGTTCGCAGAAAAGGCAATAAAGTAAGACATCACGATGGGCTGAGCCGGAGTCCGGCGAAGGCAAAACCGGCTTGAATGTTTAGTTCGCAGAAAAGCAAGATAAACATCCACCTCCAGCCGTCTGGCGGGGAGGAAAATCGAAAACGGTCCGTATCCGTACACGAAAGCGATATGACACTCGAATCCGCACGGAGGTCGTCGGCGATTGATGCTTCTGAATAAAAACATGACAATAAAAATCCAGCCAGCAAACAGCAGAAGCAAACGAAAAAAAAAAAAAAAAAAACCCCACATCTCAATACGTCGAGAATGTTGTCCTATACCATATACGTACCGCACTCTGACCCGAAAAACTACAAGTGGACTCCGCGAATCGACATTAACCGGTATCTGTTGGGGATCGCGCCGATCGCTCCTTCCAATCCGAGGGGGTTTGGTGAGGTTTGGTGAGAAGGGGGCCACGAAATACCATAGAGTGCAAGGTCTGGTGTGCAGCATCCTCTGGTTGCGGGTCGGACAGGGGAACGGGCTCTTATGAGTGGTGCGTTGATTGAAATCCGAACCAGCCCTGTAGAAGGAACCATTGACATATGGAGGAAACCCATCGAGGTTGCTGATTTTTCAAACAATTCGCGGTACTGGCGGCTCAAATAGGAAACCACCGTCCCTGGTCAAACCCCGGTCCAATCAGGTCAAACGGTGTGCGACACTTATGAGCCGCTGGTGACACCTAGCTCCACCAACAACACCCGGCAGCTTGCACCGTACGTTTCTGTTTATCATTGAATCATCTGGCCGAAACGACCTCTGGGTCTCTGGCGGGCGGGCGAGCGGCCCGGTAGGGAAGGGAACGACATTGCTCACATACTAGCGCAACACCGAATGGTCGACCACATTTGCGCTTTCGATATAATAACGCGATTAAATTGAAATTCACGTTTCTCCGATTTTCTTCCGTAAAAGGAGAACGGAAGGCCGCCGCCGTTGTGCACACGGTGTCAAGTTGTGGACGGGCCCCGACGTAACGAATCGTCGGCCCCGGACTCGAATCGGGTCGTGGGGCAGGCCCAACCGGGCCAGACATCACATCTGCATTTGCCTGTGCCCGGTGCCACCAGGACAGGGGGGCCTATGATTATGCTCAGCGCGAAACTGTGGCCATTTCGGACGTTTTTATTTACACAGCGTCAATTAGCTGGGTAAGAGTGGTGAAGCTGTGTTGAGAAGGGGGGAGCAAAAGTGCCTCCAATACGCTGGAAGCATCCAATTCTGCAGAGAGCAGCTGTGAGGAGATGTTTTCGATTTGGGGAAAATGTACTTAGAGGGTGACAAGCTAGCAATCGGTTCGTTTAGTTCGTGTGGAAACGTTAGGTCTAGTGAACTTCTGATCGTTTTACAATACATACGAACGCCGGAACAGTACTCCAAACATACTAACGTACGATTCTTTCCTTCCATTCCGCAGGTTACGCGTGTGCGATTCGGTTTCTGTGTAGTGTTTGCCTGCCGTAGTGTTTTTTTGTGAAGTGACCGTCAAACAAACCCCATCACAATGGATGCCATTAAGAAGAAGATGCAGGCGATGAAGCTGGAGAAGGATAATGCCTTGGATCGGGCCCTTCTCTGCGAGCAGCAGGCACGCGATGCCAACCTGCGCGCCGAGAAGGCCGAGGAAGAGGCCCGCCAGCTCCAGAAGAAGATCCAGGCTATTGAGAACGATCTCGATCAGACCCAGGAGACGCTCATGCAAGTCAACACCAAGCTGGAGGAGAAGGAGAAGGCCCTGCAGAACGTAAGTACCGGCGCATATGGCTCACCTCATAATCCGCAATCTCTCCGTCAAAAAGTGGACTCAATGGGACAATTGGGACAGTTTTTTTTTGTTCGCGTGAGACAGGAAACAGCCATCTAGCATTGAAACGCGCCCATGTTTTAGGTCAGCAAATGTGTGTCACAACGATGTCCACAGCGATTGTTGAGGCGACCCAAATCTCTCAAATGCTTCGGCAGGATCGCGAAAATAGCTTTGTGACACGATCCATTTCCACGCAAGCTATGCACCTGAACAAGCGAAGGTAAATAGAAGAAGCGCGTATTTGAATGAAGGTGCTTTGCACACGTTGGTACACCACGCAGTACATGCCCCAACGGCCGCCGTCGCCGTTCATCATCCGACTATTTTTGGGTTTTTACGCAGCCGCCCGGCAATGCGTGTCTAGTTTAGGCGTAGGGTGTGAGCGGTTTTTTCATTCTTCTGCGCTTTTCCGAGGATGATCTCATTGCGAGATTCGCGGAAAACGATCGTAAAGTAGTGTAATGGGAATGAAATTCCTTGCCTTTAAAACCGGGACAAATGGCGATCGGGTTTTGCTACCGGTTTCTAATGTGCGAATCTTGCGGAGGAGATTGAGGAGACACTAATGGCGAAATACTTTACTTTTGGGTCAAATATCATTTTTATAAATGAGTAAATGGGTACTTGAATTGTGAAATCCTTCCATTTTTCTCAAACAGATTTTCGAATGGCTGCAATTGGTGGATCCAATGTCGAAGCACTC
The DNA here is from genome assembly GCA_002091845.1 of Anopheles cracens. Classification (NCBI taxonomy): domain Eukaryota; kingdom Metazoa; phylum Arthropoda; class Insecta; order Diptera; family Culicidae; genus Anopheles; species Anopheles cracens. The sequence goes on from KZ067888.1 coordinate 108,545, forward strand.
TTTTTTGGAACAGACATAATATGTATCAACGGACGTTAGTACCGTAAAAAGCACATCTAAAGGAGCTAATGGCAAATTACTTGGCTCAAATACAGTTTACATTAACCACATTAGTACCTGGGCGCATGGTAACACCTATCAGTTGTCGTCAATCGTCTGGTGTTGGCTGAGTTTGACGTTTCTGTCTCGTGTGTGCATCTTAAAAATAACCTTTTCGAATGCATTTCACAGACCGGGCGGTGCAGCTCACATCGTAGGTGGGACACGATTGTACAACGCGCTGGGTCAATTGCATAACTTGCTCAGTTTGAGCGACAATTTTCCGCACGTAATCCCTGATAACTCTGATAACTGCTGACGGTGTAAAATGGCGAAAAGGAGATCAGAATAAAAAAAAAACTATAATGGTATTTTGAATGGCATGAGCTCATCGTGTGCGCCACGTACGCCGAATACTAGATTGGCCGGGGAAATATGGCGGCTGCGCCATCGCCGGGACTATTTTTATCGAAACGAATCCGCGCCGCACGGGTCAGAATGAAGAACCTGAAATCGTGCAACAGGCGCGCGATCGTCCGCGGAATGCGTATCATCGCGCGAGGAAAAGATGAATCCGTAACAGCCGCTATTTTACGCCAATGCGGCGCAGCATGGCGCGTTTGCACGTGCGCAGTTGAGACCGTGCGCACAACGCCCCTGCGCCGATCGCCGATCGCCGCCGGGTGCGCTGGTTGTAGGCGAGCGCATCTCTGGTTGCTTGGGTTGGTACGTACGTGACAGTTTCGCGTTTGAGGGAAGGAGCGAACAAAAAAAAAAGGCGTTGTGTGATCGATGTTTGTACACGGCACCGGAACGATAGCCTCAAAACCGGCCGCCGGTGGACACTGTCGTCACGCGGATGCCGATCATTCTCTAATTTTATCAATACCCGTCTAGTATGCTAAGAATGGGCCAGAAGCACGCGGCACCGTGCGGCCAACGCATTCCGCACCAGCGGCAGTAGCTGATCCGGTGCAAATAACTGAATGGATTCGGCTTCGGAAGCGAACGTAAGGACGTGGTGTCGTCCGGAGGGGGATGAGAAGGGGTCGTGGAATGTGTGCACGGTTGTTGGTGCCGGCTCACAGGGGAGGGCAAATACGAAACGAAGCAAAGAAGTAAAAGAATGGGTCAAACGATGACTACCATCCTTTCGGGGATGGTTCGTGGGGCCGCGGCGAAAGAAAGCGCATTGGGATTCATTCACCAGATAGTTGTACCGCGCATCGCAGCATCCACGCGGGCCAGTGGAGCACGCCCGGAGAAGAACTTCGACAACACCTATCGGTTCCGGTTCGAGCACTCCGGAACCCGCGCTTCCCGGGTGGTGGTATGTGGTTGAAGCAGCGTGTCCCTTAATTCGCATCGCATACCGGCACCATGATCGGCATCATATCGTACGGCAATCGGAAGCGGAAGGCAGACTGCTGCAGCAGACCGAAACAGTCCCGCGGCAGTTGCAGCAAACAGCAGGCCGGCAAACGCAAGCAGCGTTTGAAAAAGGAACGGCATTCGCGCCGGCAACGTGACCACCGGTCGAGGGGCGGCAAAAGAAGACGACGCAGAAGAGGAAGCACGGCGGGTGAGGGTGCTGCTGGTGGTGGTGGTGGTGGCGGAGCAGGAGGAGGAGGAAGCAAAAATAAACCGGCCCCGATCGACTGTGGTAGTCGGGCGGTACCAGCGCTGACAGCGGGCGAAACGACGGTGCGAGCGAAAACGCCCGAGCGCCCCCTGGTGGCCACCGTCGGTACCGTTTCAGTGTCAGTGACAGCAGCAAAAAAACAAGACGTCGTCGCTGCTGCTCATCGTCGTCTGCAGGGGTCGTTGTCGTCGACCGAAGACGAAGAAGACGTCGTCGTCGTTGTGCGAAATCCGACGAAAAAGGCTAATGGTGCAGCTGGCGACGGTGACGGTGTTGGTGCGAGTACTATGTGCGAAAATAACTCCGGCCCGGGCCCTGGCGCGGGCGGGCGGAAGCGGGGCCACCAGCATCATCCCCGCTTCGGGGGCACACGGCAATCGACCGTTCCGGCCGAGGACGTGATAGCTGCCCTGCGCGGAGCCTTCGACGGTGGCAGCAACTCACTGTCGTCATCGTCGCTGTCTTCTTCCGCATCGTCGTTGATTGTGTCGGTGGGTGGCGGTGTTGGTGGTGCTACTAGTGGAACAGTGACGGACGGTGGCGGGGATGGCAGCAATAACAACAACCTTTCGGGAGCGGACAGAACGGCGATTGCTAAGCAGTCGGACGAGAACGATGCAGAGCTGCTGCTGGATGATTATGAGATAGCGGCAGCGGTCGCAGCAACAGCTGACATTGTAAATAGTAATATCGAGAGCAGCAGCACCAGGGCGGCGCTCGGGCCGAGGTGGAGCGGCGAGCCGAGCAAGGAGAACACTCCGGAACCGGAGCAGGATCTACTGAACAACAATCGCAGCATCAGCAGCAACAGCACCCGCAGCAGCGTTAGTCCAAAAAATGTGATACTACTCGACGAGGTGGCCGACCCCAACGCGAGGCACCTCCCAGTGGAACAGACAGGCACCATCACCACCACCGTTCGCCCGGCCGAACCGGACGACGAGGAGAGCATAGAGCTGAAGCTGGACCCGATCTCGAGCGGGAAGGAGCTGGTGCAGCAGATCAACAAGAAGCTGAAGCGCAGCAAACGGAGCCCACAGGCGGACGACACGGGCGCAACCCCCACCGGCGGCAAGAAGAAATCGTCCTCCACCGGGAAGAAATCCTCATCGAAGACCAGCAGCAGCAGCAGCGGAGCGGATGGAGTCAAGCGGAAAAAATCGAAATCATCAGCAGCGGCGGCGGCGGCGGCAGCAGCAGCACTGGAGCAGCGTGCGTCGGGGGACGGAGATCTGGATGCGGTCATCGGGGGAATTTTAGGTGCGGGTGAGGGGTATGGCGGCGGACTAGCGGGCGACTACAAGGACCCACCGAACGACGAGAACGATCCGGATGTGGCGGAATGGGCGAAGCTGCGCTGCACCAGCGAGCGGACGGAGGTCATCGCGGAACGGGAACACCGGCGGCAGAAGCGGTGCGCCGACTATCCGGGGCTGGCGTTCGGGCGCTCCATCTTCAGCTCCGACACCATGATGAAGTTCAACATCATCCGGAACGAGCTGCACAACATCATGAAGACGCAACTGAAGCGGGTAAGCGACGCGCACACTCACATGTCCCCGGGGCGTCCGGAGTTTTTCGCGTGTATTTTAGACCGTAAGACCTACGCACAGCGGGAGCAGCAGACCCATCGGGCGATTGCCAGGGTGCGGTTCGCCAGGTTTCTGGGCGATGCTATTTTTAAAACCGGGCGCTGCACAAGGGAACCGGCCGTGATTCTGAAATGCTGAAATTTCCATGAAGCGAGTACCGCGCACCTTCGTCGGTTTGGCGCTTGCGCTGTCCGTTGGTTAGGAAGCAAAATTTTCCATCGGAAATCGGCCCGTGTGAAGATGAGCTTTATGACGCGGCATCGTTTGTGTGTGTGACTTGAGAACAAACTACACACTCACCCGCCCGGGATGATATCATCGGAATAAGGCGCCATTACGCTGTGGCCTTGCGGAAATCATGCCAGCAGTACGCTAAACTTAACCCGCACGACACAATGCCACAAAGAAATATGTCCGCACCAAAATCCATCCCCGGGGCCTGTGTGCATTAGGATGTACGCAGAGAACCGCCCGTTTAAGAGGTGGCGAGAGTGGTGATTTTGTCTAGAGAAAAACGACAAACGAACGTCGCTTTTCGTCCACGCGATCGTAAAAGTGTATCCATCTACACCCACATACCCACCCGCCAAGGCTAATGCCAACGGGTTTTCCAACGGGCAATATGGTGGAGGTGTACAATGCGTTTTCAGTGCGATTACGCTACACGCGCACCTCACCGTCTTTTCCATCGTCTCTCTCTCTCTCTCTCCTCTCTCTCTCTCTCGCTCACACACGCGTGAAGATCGTTTGCTCGGGAACTTTCTCACTCTGCCTCCCACGGGGTGGGGGTCCGATTTTTCGTGGGGTTGTTCGAGCGACTACTCAACCCTTGAGGTCTCGTTTCAACGGTGTGTCCCACATTTGCGTGTGTCCGAATTACAACCTACCCGGGCGCTCCGTTCGCCCGTGGTACGGATGAATGAAAAATAAATAATTGCAATACAATGCTGCGTGCACCTACCCCCCGGAGCCAAATGGGAACGGTGAAGAGGAACGCAAGCACCGCCAACCAAACCGGGACGGAGAGGAGGCAGAAAGATGAAGCGTGCGCATGGTGCCAAACCGCCGAAGGATCGATTACGTGTCCCGGCACTGGCGCCTTTGCCTGACTGCCTTTTATTATTTTTGTGTTTTTTTTTGGGATACTGCGTTTGGCGAGAAACTGTAATGCTTCCCTCTTCTAATACAGGAACCATCTCCGAGGCACTTGTTATGTCGGTGGTTTGGCTCCAAGTAACACGATAAGCAAGCTACTGGAAGCCTCCTACAGATGATGATGGCGACGAATGATTTAACGTTTTGCGTAACCATTTCGTCAAGATAAACGACGCAAAGTCATACTTTCTCGATCATCTCGCGCATTTCATTTTGCCTAGTCCGTACCATTCGTTGTTTTTGTCTCGATAGTCTACCTGTTTCCCACCGAAACATGTACATTGATACGCGCCCGTGAAACAATCAGCACCACATCTTCCTGTTCCACTTCTGGGCGGATCTGGGTGGTGCCAGTTCGCTGAACAGACCGGAGAGCGAATAAAAAAAAAAGAATTATGCGTTATAACCTTCCCCCACGCCATATATACGACGACGGTGCACACAGATCGCAACAATGCAGTTAGGTTGACCCGCGTTTTTATGTGTTTTCGGGGGGGTGGTAGTACGCGTTTTTCTTCGGTGCCCTTTCGGAAATGATGCTACACGAACTTTTGAACCGTAGTACAGCTGGAATTCGTTTAGGGTAGCACCTGCAGAATAGGGTGGCGCGCGTTTCCGTTCTATTCTATTGCCGCTACTGCAGCTCCACCTGGGTTGTTGGGTAGGGTTCAGCTTCCACCTGCGCACCCCTTGAAAGGGATGGATTGGGGAGGGATTGGAACGAATTGATCGATGCGATCGCGCTGTGTTGTGCCCCATCGGAATTGATATGGGCTGGTCTCGGTCGCGATTATATGTGCATGCTTTACCTTTATCGTGTGTACCGAGGACACAGTATGGAGCACACACAACGCCGGATAGTTTTTAAATGCATCAGGTTATTTGCGAGCAGGGGTGGTCACTATGACCGGGGTGGGGAGAGAGAGGCGCACGTCGTTACAAAAGAACAACGGTTTCGGTGGGTATTTGATCGTTGCGTGTTACGGTCCAGTGGTTCGGATGTGTGTTGTGTACGCCTTTTTGTGTGACCGGAATCGGCTGAGCGGAGTTCATGGTTGTTCAATTCAGGTTGTTTTTTTTTGTGGACAAAAAAAACACGCAGACATACACACCTATATATTTGCTCAATTAAGGGCAGCTTCGCACGAGGTTTTTTGATAATTGCACAGTGTTTGAATTTGTGTGTCAAAAACACGCACCGACTACAAAGAGGATTTGCTGCTGATTTCTCGTTTTATCTGAGCCAAGGTAGCGTTCAGGATAAAGAAGCTTGGCAAAAAGCATTGAGTACTTCTGATCGTTTAATTAACCGTTTCGCGGTTTTGCCCGTTGATCGTCTCGGCGTTTTCACACTTGCGCAGACATTTGTCGGTGCGTTTGAATTGAAAGATATTATTTATGATAACACCGATGAACGAATAAGTTTTTATATCAAAGAGGCCAGCATATTAGCAATTGAATCGATCGGCATTATGCAACCACCTAGAAACAACAGGGGACGATGAAAACGAAGAAACAGACAATTTCAATACATTTTTCGAAGAATTACACGGTGTCCTGTCATCTGTGAATAAATTTCTCCTAAATGACTCAATAAAAGTAGGTGACAGAGGTTGGATCAATTTTTGAAATGTCACAACACTATGAGCATAACGAATTCAATGACTGAGGAAAACTTTCGTTAAGAAATTCGGTACATCTTCGGAATGTTATTTACATGCGACCCACAAATTTTTATCCCGCAAAATTTGACTATTTCGAACTGCTCCCTCTGCCCACCGTGTGCCATCTCCAAATTCGACACACTTCCAGGATCGAATAATCTCCAGTGGCACGATTTTTTTTTTCTATAGCGAACTTGGGTCACTCACGAACCTCCAGCGAAATTCCACTGGGAGACGCAGTCAAGAGCGTTGTGTGCGTGCGTTTGCGTTTCGATTGCTCGCAGTGAGCGTTGACATTTCCCGTCCAGTGGAAACGCCATATATACGACGACGGTGCACACAGATCGCAACAATGCAGTTAGGTTGACCCGCGTTTTTATGTGTTTTCGGGGGGTGGTAGTACGCGTTTTTCTTCGGCGCCCTTTCGGAAATGATGCTACACGAACTTTTGAACCGTAGTACAGCTGGAATTCGTTTAGGGTAGCACCTGCAAAATAGGGTGGCGCGCGTTTCCGTTCTATTCTATTGCCGCTACTGCAGCTCCACCTGGGTTGTTGGGTAGGGTTCAGCTTCCACCTGCGCACCCCTTGAAAGGGATGGATTGGGGAGGGATTGGAACGAATTGATCGATGCGATCGCGCTGTGTTGTGCCCCATCGGAATTGATATGGGCTGGTCTCGGTCGCGATTATATGTGCATGCTTTACCTTTATCGTGTGTACCGAGGACACAGTATGGAGCACACAAGCGCAGTTGCAATTGTCCTGTGCAATTCGGGGCGCCACTCTAGGTACGCCGAGAGACACATCCATTACATCGCCGTTGGAATGTGGCGCCAGCGGTCGGTGCCGGTGTGGAACATCTGGTTTTTTGAATGTCCTTAAAACGGCGGCAGGTTGAGCGACGTTCCAAATATTTAAAACATGAGTCGTTAACGCTTTCGAAGCACGGGTCTGTGAAAGTTCCTCTTCAAGCCCGACATTGCGGGAGGATGGCCTTCGTTATGGGGTGTGCGCAGCCTTGAGATGACCTCCGGCGATGGGCTGGGCCCCAGCGGTAGACACAGCAGCAGCTCCTAGCGGTGCTCATTCCAGTTCATTTGCCACACGGCGGCTGCTTGCGGCGGCCTTGGTACGCGGTGTTAGGTTATTGAAATATGCACCCATCCATCCATATCCAAAAGGACTGTGGCACACACCGTTGTCACCTCCGGTTAGGCGGTTTCGACGAGCGACGAGCGAAAAGGCAGCTGGCTAGATGATGTTATCTAGTACAGCTAAGCCCTTTGCGCTCATGTACGAAACGAAACAAATGACGATCGTATGACACATGGGGGGGACCCATTTTGCGGCAACGATCAACCCAACGCAGCACGACGGTTTCCGGCGGGAGAGAAACGCACGGTGAATCCGTAATTCGATCACTCCGATATACATATCCTCCCCACGATCGATCGTGTTCGATTGAATTTGTCTCCGAATGGAGCGGTGGAAACACGCTGCTTACAGTCGGAAACGGGGGGAAGCAGCAGCACATTAGCTAGGTGAAATAACAAAAAAAGGGTACGTGATGCGCGCGCGCACGCGTGCTTCAGTACTGCGACTGCGAGGTCACCGGCGTAAGCTGATCCGAATAGAGAGGAAAGCGAAAAGTGATAGATCTAAACGGACTCTCAATAACACGCCAATCCGTCCGCGGTTCGTGGTTGGGATACTGCGTTTGGCGAGAAACTGTAATGCTTCCCTCTTCTAATACAGGAACCATCTCCGAGGCACTTGTTATGTCGGTTGTTTGGCTCCAAGTAACACGATAAGCAAGCCACCTACAGATGATGATGGCGACGAATGATTTAACGTTTTGCGTAACTATTTCGTCAAGATAAACGAAGCAAAGCCATACTTTCTCGATCATCTCGCGCATTTCTTTTTGCCTAGTCCGTACCATTCGTTGTTTTTGTCTCGATAGTCTACCTGTTTCCCACCGAAACATGTACATTGATACGCGCCCGTGAAACAATCAGCACCACATCTTCCTGTTCCACTTCTGGGCGGATCTGGGTGGTGCCAGTTCGCTGAACAGACCGGAGAGCGAATAAAAAAAAAGAATTATGCGTTATAACCTTCCCCCACGCCATATATACGACGACGGTGCACACAGATCGCAACAATGCAGTTAGGTTGACCCGCGTTTTTATGTGTTTTCGGGGGGGTGGTAGTACGCGTTTTTCTTCGGTGCCCTTTCGGAAATGATGCTACACGAACTTTTGAACCGTAGTACAGCTGGAATTCGTTTAGGGTAGCACCTGCAAAATAGGGTGGCGCGCGTTTCCGTTCTATTCTATTGCCGCTACTGCAGCTCCACCTGGGTTGTTGGGTAGGGTTCAGCTTCCACCTGCGCACCCCTTGAAAGGGATGGATTGGGGAGGGATTGGAACGAATTGATCGATGCGATCGCGCTGTGTTGTGCCCCATCGGAATTGATATGGGCTGGTCTCGGTCGCGATTATATGTGCATGCTTTACCTTTATCGTGTGTACCGAGGACACAGTATGGAGCACACACAACGCCGGATAGTTTTTAAATGCATCAGGTTATTTGCGAGCAGGGGTGGTCACTATGACCGGAGTGGGGAGAGAGAGGCGCACGTCGTTACAAAAGAACAACGGTTTCGGTGGGTATTTGATCGGTGTGTGTGAACAGTTTTTCAAGGTGTCAGCGCAGTTGCAATTGTCCTGTGCAATTCGGGGCGCCACTCTAGGTACGCCGAGAGACACATCCATTACATCGCCGTTGGAATGTGGCGCCAGCGGTCGGTGCCGGTGTGGAACATCTGGTTTTTTGAATGTCCTTAAAACGGCGGCAGGTTGAGCGACGTTCCAAATATTTAAAACATGAGTCGTTAACGCTTTCGAAGCACGGGTCTGTGAAAGTTCCTCTTCAAGCCCGACATTGCGGGAGGATGGCCTTCGTTATGGGGTGTGCGCAGCCTTGAGATGACCTCCGGCGATGGGCTGGGCCCCAGCGGTAGACACAGCAGCAGCTCCTAGCGGTGCTCATTCCAGTTCATTTGCCACACGGCGGCTGCTTGCGGCGGCCTTGGTACGCGGTGTTAGGTTATTGAAATATGCACCCATCCATCCATATCCAAAAGGACTGTGGCACACACCGTTGTCACCTCCGGTTAGGCGGTTTCGACGAGCGACGAGCGAAAAGGCAGCTGGCTAGATGATGTTATCTAGTACAGCTAAGCCCTTTGCGCTCATGTACGAAACGAAACAAATGACGATCGTATGACACATGGGGGGGACCCATTTTGCGGCAACGATCAACCCAACGCAGCACGACGGTTTCCGGCGGGAGAGAAACGCACGGTGAATCCGTAATTCGATCACTCCGATATACATATCCTCCCCACGATCGATCGTGTTCGATTGAATTTGTCTCCGAATGGAGCGGTGGAAACACGCTGCTTACAGTCGGAAACGGGGGGAAGCAGCAGCACATTAGCTAGGTGAAATAACAAAAAAAGGGTACGTGATGCGCGCGCGCACGCGTGCTTCAGTACTGCGACTGCGAGGTCACCGGCGTAAGCTGATCCGAATAGAGAGGAAAGCGAAAAGTGATAGATCTAAACGGACTCTCAATAACATTTTTTTTGCTGTTGTGCTTTTCGGAAAGTCGAGCGCACGATGGCATTGGATTTTATGATATACCCCATGTATCACGGTCCGGCGCGACCTATGTTGGGTATATGAGCAAAGCGGGGGGAGAGCAGAGAGGGAAAGACAAACATAGTCATCGCTGGCCTGGCCGTGTACGTTCGCCTGTGCGCGAGCGCGCTCGCGCTTACTGGCTGGGGATGGAGTCCGCGAGCGATTTTGTCCATTTAAGGAACTGATCTTTACGTTTCCCTCGGCACCGGTGCGCGCGCGCCACCATTCGCGGCTAGGCTGGTCTCTTGCAAGAAAGTCCCCGAGCCGTTGTGTGCGACGTGGTTTGTTATGCATGGGAACTTGGGACTTGGGGGCCGTCTCTCGGCTGTGTGTCGTTGAACATTATTTCTCTCCTAAACAGTAGACAGAGAGATTTTTTCCCCCATTTGCAGCACACGTGCAACACTGCGGGAGCGATTTTGAAAACTACGAGATCGTGCCGCCAGTGGCGCCATCTCGCGGTCGGTCCACGAAACCGTTTGACGTTTACGCTCGATTCAAAGCCGCTGCCCGAGCGACTACTCAACCCTTGAGGTCTCGTTTCAACGGTGTGTCCCACATTTGCGTGTGTCCGAATTACAACCTACCCGGGCTGATAAGATATCCACATTGCTGTAGCTCATCAATCGAACGTTTGGAACGGTGATACTGGTTCGACTGAAAGCCTTCATAAAATCAATCATTATTGTAAGACCTTCTTCCTTCCTTCCTTTCTTCCGTGTGCCTCCTCTTCTCGTAATCACAATTCCCCTAGCGGGGGAGAATGACCGAGGAGCGCATGATGGAGATTATACAAATTATGATGAATTATCGAGCGCGAAAATCCGGCCAAAGCCAAATTTCCATCGATCGATGCTTATGCAAGATAAACCAAAGGTTTATCCCACCCGAAGTTCAACGCCATTACGCGAGATTGGAAAATAGACGTGCCCTGGAGATCGATGTCGGGTACGGGGAGCTTTGCAATCGCCCCGGGCTTGGGCTGGGGCCGTATAGCTTTGGTGATTTATTTTTCTACGACCCCTGGCACGCGGAAAACCGGCTACCTATATCTGTTACGTGCGCAATGGGTTCGGTGGGCGCTGAACGGCTTAGGTGGGTTTTGCGCTTCGCACTCCAGTTTATTGCTCCGCGAAAGTAACGAGACCGTGTAAATATTTATACATTTCATTAAGGTTGAGCCTTCTTTTCCGTTTTCGCCTCCGGTATATGGCACGGTCAGTGGTCAAGCGTTATTATTTGCTGTGCGCCCCAACGAAGCGCAAGCGCAACCAGCCTTTGGTTGGGCTGTGAGGGCGGAAGAGAAGAACGATACCACCAGCGATGCGGAACTCGCGGACGGAAAGAGAGATTAACAAATCGAGAGTTTACGATACCGAATTCTGAACCATTTCAGAATACTCCCCTATGCCCGGGTCGTTACCTTTTGTCGAGGGTGACGCACGTTGAACATTATTTCTCTCCTAAACAGTAGACAGAGAGATTTTATTGTTTTCCGTTTTCGCCGACTTTTCGACGACGGCGCGGGCTTGATTTCACCCAAACCCAGACGAAGAGATGCGGATCACCCTGCAGCCGGTGATCGTGGTCTAAGGTGGGTTGCTTGCTGCGTAATGCTTTCTTTGTTTGTTGTTCTGGTTTGAAAACCCGAGCAAGCAATGAAACATCTAGCAGGAAAACAACATCTAGGATGAAAATTTAAAACGAAATTTTATCGTTCTGTTTCGGGGAGGTCGTCGGTTCCATTGGCTTGCTTTTAGGGAAAGGCATCAGTATAGTGCTAATAATATTTAAAATAATTCTGGAGTATGGTTACCTACTTTCTCATGCATTATTCACCCTTTTCATTTGCTTTTTCTAATAAGGTTTGTCTGATTTAACAAAAATTTCGATGAGATTTGTTTTTGCCCCTTAAGTTGGAATGTTATTTTTAAGTAAATTATACACTCCTATCCCCTACCCAATTCTAAGCAGAACGAAGTAAGCACTGTTATATCTGCTAGCAAAGCCTGATAAGATATCCACATTGCTGTAGCTCATCAATCGAACGTTTGGAACGGTGATACTGGTTCGACTGAAAGCCTTCATAAAATCAATCATTATTGTAAGACCTTCTTCCTTCCTTCCTTTCTTCCGTGTGCCTCCTCTTCTCGTAATCACAATTCCCCTAGCGGGGGAGAATGACCGAGGAGCGCATGATGGAGATTATACAAATTATGATGAATTATCGAGCGCGAAAATCCGGCCAAAGCCAAATTTCCATCGATCGATGCTTATTTTTGCCTAGTCCGTACCATTCGTTGTTTTTGTCTCGATAGTCTACCTGTTTCCCACCGAAACATGTACATTGATACGCGCCCGTGAAACAATCAGCACCACATCTTCCTGTTCCACTTCTGGGCGGATCTGGGTGGTGCCAGTTCGCTGAACAGACCGGAGAGCGAATAAAAAAAAAGGACTGAGGAAAACTTTCGTTAAGAAATTCGGTACATCTTCGGAATGTTATTTACATGCGACCCACAAATTTTTATCCCGCAAAATTTGACTATTTCGAACTGCTCCCTCTGCCCACCGTGTGCCATCTCCAAATTCGACACACTTCCAGGATCGAATAATCTCCAGTGGCACGATTTTTTTTTTCTATAGCGAACTTGGGTCACTCACGAACCTCCAGCGAAATTCCACTGGGAGACGCAGTCAAGAGCGTTGTGTGCGTGCGTTTGCGTTTCGATTGCTCGCAGTGAGCGTTGACATTTCCCGTCCAGTGGAAGCGCACTGACTGGATGTCACTCACACACCCCACCTCAGTCGCACGAACACTCGCCCTCCTCCTTCCGACCGTTGCTCTCTTGTGCGCTGCACAATCTCACTCTCCCTCCGCGCTTGGTCCAATCTCCGGGGATTGGGGTGGGTTTCTGCTGCTGAAGCCCGAGAGTAAATTGACCCGAATCCTGAGACACTGCCCCGGTGTGGGTCAAGGCACCGCGAACGCTGTGGGCCACCGTTTTTGTACGCGCGGCTTATTGTCCTTTTAAGGACACCAGGCTTTCAGAGCGGGGCGGTGGGCTGCATATGGTGTGCTGCTTGCTGCTTTGCCATAAAAGCGGCATCCGTTTGCCTTGCTCCATCTTGGGGCACTCAGCGGCCGCCATGACTACCCTGTCCCCCCCGTTTCTCTGCTGCTGCGGTTGCCAGTTGTGTACGATCGCTGTAAGCGCACAAGGGGGAGGGAGTCCGAGCGAGAGGGCTCGCAAACGGACTGGAAGGTGTGCGCTCTCGCTCCGGCGCCCGTCCACGATGGCTGCGACTGCGGTTGCGTTGGTATGGGTGCAGGCGTTACTTCGCAGTCGCCAACAGCCAGACGAGCGTTTCCAGTGGCAGGTCGAGCCCATAGTCCGCTCATTTTAGTATTGGAATCGAAGTGAGTAAGTTTTTCTCGCGGCGGCTCGCCAAGGATGAGTGCGAGGAGTTTCACAAAAAGCTCCAGAACGAAGTGATGAGGCGCGAGGAAGTAAGTTTCCGTTTCTTCTCTTACCCTATCGAGCGCGGGTGTGTGTTTGTGGGAGTATCCGTATGCCTTGTATCGTAGAAAAATGCCCTAAAAACAAGTGTGAAAGCCAACTGTTCGGATTGTTGCACAGAAATGTCATGCGTGGCCGATTGCCGGCGAGAGGGTGGTCATTGTTCAATGGGGATTATGAGTTTGATAGTACGGGAAGCAATTTCAATTCTACTTTCATGCCCGCACAAACCATCGCGTGGTGGTTGCGTGTGATCATGCATTACAAAACCAATTGTAGAAGAAACTTGTCTTCAGAGCGGCATGTCGAGCTCCGCACCTGTGTCACTATAAACGACCTTTCAATAATGCGCTAGTATCTAGACCTGAAGGTTACCGCACACCGGGCCCCCCGGGATGTAGCCATTCGCGTTCCATCAGCAAGCAAAACTCCAATCACTGGTGGTCCGCGCCGTACTTCGTTGTGTCGTTTTCATCATCGCCGACGCTGCAAAGCAGAGGGTGCCACAGTCGCACCACGCCCTGTTTGCGTGACAATGCATTTTGCGACCACTCTGACCACGTACTGTGCTGTGGACTGAGGGGTTTCTGCGTTTGTTAGGCATTTAGAGAAGGGTTAGTTAGGTTAGGACACCTCTAGTGAGGAGTAGTTGTATTGTTGGAAGCATCAATGTCATCGAAGGTTTTATCCACACATACGTCCGTTCCTAGCGTGCCATGTACACCCATACACACACTGGCAAAAGTCTGGAGAGACTAGTATCCGGTGATGACCTTGAGCATAATTGACATAATATCGTCTTCTATACAAGAGCTCCGCGTTCGCGGCTGTGCGGTGCTGTGGATGATGTCAGCGTTCCGCTTTTATGGTGTCATCTTCTATCTTCAACAGAAACAAAAAGTGTCTCACGCGAACGGATTGCGGTAGCGCTTTGTCTGTTCAATTATGCTATATCGCGTGTTTGTGCGCAACGTACTCGCACTAGCCGTTTGTTATGCTGATTGGTCATTGATGCTTTTAACCTACAGTTTTGCATTCGATACAAAGCTTTCGTATAGGGTGTAACGGTTCTATAGATTGATGTTGGGTTGTGCTGCGCACACTGACGACACGTAGAACGTCGCTTGTCTTATCTCGCGATGAGTGTGTTACAGCACACACCTCTGTTGATAAGCTTTTGACGTTTCCAGTGGCTTTCCGCGCAAGGTTTGCAGAAAAAGATCATGCATTACAAAACCAATTGTAGAAGAAACTTTATCAATGTTCTTTTTTCTTCTTTTTCTCTTTATCTTTCTTTCGTATACTCCCCTCCCCATTACACTTTCGCGTGTTTTTTTAATTTTAATTTTAATTTATTTTAAATCTGCGTCGGACGTGCGTTTACTTTCTGCTTTTATAAACAAATCTACGCAATCCTTATAACATCCGAAACACGCAACTTACGATTGTATGACTTGAAATGTGCACAACTATCTCCTAATGTTCATTCGTCTTTTACCCAATTAGTTTTCAGTTCACCAAGACTTTCTTCGTGCAACTGGATAAATAAAGCGTTTGTCGTGCTTTTCGCATACCCTCTGGTTGATTAGGCAAGTTTGCGCCTGAAAGTATGCAATCGGCACTGCATCTACGCTTTATTGGAACGTTGTATTTTAGAAAGCTGAACGTACCAGAAACTCGTTATGATTGTTTCTGTTTTTCACGACACACAAAAGGGGTTATCGTTTGTCGGTTTCACTTGTGCAACGCCTCTGTTATAAGGCTAGCTTGTTACTTCTCTTCTCATGTTCAGGTTCTCCTTATCAGTCTCTGCCTTTGCTTTGGGGCACCCGTTTCGTTACCCGTGCTTCGTTTCACACTGGTTCGCATTGTTTCGACCCAGAACCAAACTGCATCCAGCCGCGACTCCGACGTCGTCGTTCTTCTCCTTCGTTAGTTTTGGCCTTTATCGGCATCTCAGGATATGCGGGTGTAGGCTTTCTTTTTTTTCTTTCCTACGGAAAGGGCTCTCGTCTCTGAGCGTGTGTTTGTGCGTACGTTTTGCCGCGAATGTCTCTCATCGTCGTGC
>KZ067893.1:17491-30690 GCA_002091845.1 Anopheles cracens
CACTAACGTCCAATTAGACGATTTTCATTGAAGTTGAGCGGAATACTTAGAAATTCTTCAGAATTTGATATTTTATTAGTGATTCCTTTCGACATATTACGATTTTTCATCGAAACGCACTAAAAGGATCTCACTTTTGAGGGAAATCTTAAACAGAGAAAGAATAAATACCTCACAAAACATCATTTATGACGGAAAGTTGTATCTGATGGAAACATGAGAAAGGTGCGCTAGTTTTCCAAAGCGATTTTTTATATAATTGTTTATAATTATATAGAATATAGATATAGAAAAATATATTTCCTGAAATGTTCTTCTTTTGTTTAAGAAATGTTCAAGGATAAAGTTTATTCGATCTCCAGTGTAAAATTATGAAGATCGAGTAGATTATTTTTTTAAAGAAATATATTCGTTTTTTAAATATATTGTTGAATGCTTTATTGGTTACTCAAGGAAATAAAGGGTTTAGATAAATGACCGCAACACTGTTAAAAATGTCCAATACATTTTCGTGTCTTCTGATCGTAATTACTCTCCCGAATCGTCTATAAAAAGTATGTTTTTGTTCTACCAAATACGAACATAAATTCAAAACATAAAAATGTATGCATAGCACTCTTCTAAATCATGAAAAATAAAACACTTTAATAGATAATTTCGTAATTCTATTCTTGGGTATGATTAGTGTTCAGCTTAGCGTCGTAACGAGTTTCACCAATAATAAGAATAAAAATATCAATCACACACGTCTTGATATGTTAATAATCGAATTAATAAATCGAAACCGTTGTTTTTATCACCGCTACCTGATAAAACGGTATAATAAGCGGACGCAGGCAGCGATCAAAAATCACATCACCCCGTAATCAGATATTCCTAGCTCCCACCCGTCCACCCACCCCGGCAAGATATGTGGATATGTGTGCCCTTTTCGTCCATCAATCTTTCGGCACGAGCCCGCCACAGGAACTGCGGAATGCCCGGATCGGGCGGGGTGGAGCTTTTTATCTAATCCATCTGATCAAAGCGCGGATGAAGCATTACGGCCACCATTTTCACCAACCATTTAGCGTTGCATTAGCGATCGGCTAATCGGTGTTCCCTTCCCCGGTCGCTATCCCCCCACACGCCAACCCCCTTTGGGGTTACTCAAATTTCACATTTTTTACACACTCACTGGCTGCGCTTTGTTGTGGTCGTGCTGGTTTGTGTCCGCTCCAACACCCGCTTGAAGTGGCTTGCCTGAGGTGTTTTGCCTCAGCGGGCACGCGTCGTCCCTGCCGGTGTACCGAGTATCGCATTTCGGTTATGAGTTATGTGTCGTTGGACAAATTGTTTTGTTTTAATTTAACGATCGCCGCGGGCCGCGTCAACCGCCCCGTTCGATGTCGTTACGGGCAATTAGCATACGAATCGGTGGTCTTCAGGCGCGCGCGCGCGCGCTCGAACGCTCGCGAAGGTGACGAGAAATTGTCCGCGGCTAGATCGGGCAAATGGGAACTTACCGTGGATTCCAAACCGACGGACCGCACCTTACGCTCGTTTTTTTTTCTTTCTTCCCATTTCGTTTTGTATAATCCTCGCCCAAGATGCCTTCCGCTGTCGGCCAGTTCCGATCGTACAACCTATACAAACCTTCGCTTTGGCTAATTTTATGCGAATGGCACGCGTGATCGTCGTACTTTCTGCTGGTTGCGCCGCTCGTGTGCTCCGGAACGTACGACGTACGCCGAGAACCCCCACGCTGCGATCGTTCGCGTCGATTCCGGTTATAATTTTCCATAATTTAATGGGTGATCGTATCGACCGCCGCGCACGTCTGTCTGCCCTGGGCCTCGGCCATCAGCCATCGTTTTGTGACAGTGACAGTGGCAGGCGCGATTGGTGGGTCCCCGCGGGAACCAATCCTGGATGTTCCGGTGGGAATGTTTGGAGAGCGCAGGATACTTACTGGGTGCAATGGAATCTTCGGATTGAAACAATTTATTGATTAAAATATCGTGGAATTGGGGTAAAAACACTATTAAAGACATTGTTGTCAAGAATAACTTTAACGTGTGCTACATCTTGTAGGTTCTAGATAGATAATTGATAAATATACGAGTTTTGCTATAGATAATCGAGCACGATGCGTAAGCGTATTGGGTAATCATATACTATAGGGAATCTGTAAAAAATCATATCATATCCGATAAGTTCATCAAAAATAAGTAGAACATATTTGTATTCCTCATTTCTCAAATGTAGGGGATACGTGGGTCAGTGACAAAACGACTAGCACTGTTAAAGGCAATTACTTTTCAAAAATCAAACAAAATCAAAGCAAAACCTAGAATTTGATTAAATAGAAAGACAAATATTAAACGTTTAAAAAGTTAACAATGGGTAAGCAATGGGTTAGAAGTAGAGACTTCTATTATCGTTTTTATAATTTGTATTGTGTTTTAAAGACATTCCAATGTGAATAGCTATGGAAAGACATTAATTTGAATAGTGGATGATGACTTTGATTTGTCTGCTTTTGTTGGTGGAATATGGAATTAATTTGAGTCACGTTTTGGAAGGTGATCTATGGGAGCTGATTCTTGCTGTTTTTCTAATGAAGATCTGAAATATTTACCACATGCACTCGGCTGTCTTGTCAAAGACATCAATTAATTAACTATTGCAAATTAACTGGTGCAAATAGTACGTTGCACTATGGTTTTGGTATATTTTTACACACTATTCCGATGTTAAACAGCTTGAAGACTAAAGCACCCATAGGCTTGAGTACAATGTAGGGTAATAACGTTTCGTTTTATTAAATATTTGACATTGATTCTTCCGACCCGTTCCTAGTCACTCGACACAACCGCTGAAGCCATTGAACGATAATCTTATCACCATAATTGTTAATAGCGCATCACACAGTTTGGCTCCCCGTGAGCACCCAAGCCACTGCCACCTGAAAGACCTCCGAAAGGGAATGGAACGCTCGGACTGGACACCGATTGACAGTCATGATAATGAGCGCCGTGCTTCATTAGCAAACCGCGATAGCCGCGCATCAACGGTGCTGCTATTAAAATGCATTGCCTCAAACTCACGTGCACGTGACCACACCCTGCCGCGGGCGGGATGGATCAGATCATCACCAGGCCCATGATCCGCCAGTCCGGTCCAGCATCAAATATGAGTTCACCCGAGATCCATTGTGCCGGTCCCATGATGCTGCCGCTAGACGAGTCGCCAATCGATCGATCGGGAAGTGTCTTCTTGAGATCATGCGCCTGCGGTTCTGGTTTTGCCATTGCTTTATGGGCATTTTCTTGGCGTGCCTGAGGCGTCCGTTGCCCATGCGGCCGTTGCGAATACGACGCCGTATCGATGGCAAAGGTTGTGCAAAATAAGATGAAGAAGAAAGCGCAAAAAAAAACATTACATCGTACGCGCCGTCCCGTCGGGATGAAACATTTTGCGCGGATTAAATTAAATGATACCTTTTAAGATGTCACGATCGGAGCATAAATACGGGGAAAATAACATATCATAAGATTATCAATTAAGGCAGCGCACCGATTGTCTTTGGGTGTCAGAATGTGTCTTTGTAGCGAGGGAGCGTCCGAGGACTGCGAAGGGAGGAGATTACAATTTAATGCCATCGGTCTTCGGCGGCAGCCGCAACACTTCGCACTGTGCCGTTGCAACCCTTTTTTTCCTTCCCATTCATGATCGAACGGGGAGGAAAAGGAAATGAACGTTTGATGCTGTTCCACAAGGGGAGGGCGGGTTCTCGGATGCAGGTGAGCGCAACTCCGTCAGCGATACCGGGTCCACAATCTTCCCATCGATGCGGCTTTCTGAATCGCCGTGCGCCTTCTTCCCGCCTCATAGGGTTGTTTTTAAGGCGCGTGAATCGTAAAATAAACTTCCCTCCAGTTACGCTTTAAGTGGCGGATTAGCAGCAGAATCCAAGGCATTACACGGGCGGCCGGAATCGCACGGTCACAGACAATGCAAGTGTGATAAAAGAAATCGCGTAAAATCGCGCGTATCGGATCGTGGTACTTTAATTTTTAACGATCGTCTTGCTAGCGTTTCCCCCTAGAGCTGTTCACACATTACGCCTTGCACACGCGGTGAGGTTAGTTTTCACGTTTTCAAATCACAGGAAATGTTCTGTGTGGAAAATCGTGCTGCCGTTGGCAATAGGTTTTATTGTTCTGGGAATATAGATGAGAGTATACATTTAAGTATGTAACGTATAGTATTTATAGTCATATCAGTGTTGTCATTTCGATCATTAATTTATATCGCAATAAGTGTAGTTCGGAATCTGTTTCAGGCTTAGGTCAATCGTTCATTGCACGTAGTGTAGCTAAATGCATCATACAACAAACGAAGAACAGCGTAGTAAGTTAAGTAATCCGTAGTTTATTCTCATATTCAATCACTAGCAGCTAATGGGATCTTCAAAAGAAAGGAAAAACAGGCAGCGGTGTGGAGGTGAGCGGATTGCAGCCACTCTGATTCTTCTCGTCCTGGTGCTTCTGCGTGAGATCGCACGCCTTACCGAGGGCGCAGATCGTGTTGAGGACGCGCGCACTCAGCAGCGCCAGGAAGGCAACGAACAGTATCACAATGGAGCCGGCATTATCGAACGAAAGCGCATGGTAGAGAGCCTTCACGAGCACTACCCCGAGCGGGAACGGTATGAAGCCCATCCGGCGGGCCACGAGATCGGAGTGATCGCTGAACGCGTGCTTCTGGCGCGTTTGCGTCATATCGTACGCAAGGCTCGTCGTGTACTCGCGATAAACGTCGCACGGTATCTCGTTGAACCGCGTGATGAACGCGTGCTTGATCCAGTCCACCAGACACTCGGTCGCCATCACGTACATACAGTCCGGGAACATCACGAAGAACTGCTCCGACTTCCAGCTGAACTCCTTCATCGTCTGTATCAGCACGATCAGCATCAGCACGGACAGGTGGAACCGTTCGCGCACGTCACTGCAGCTCAGCTGGAACAGGTTGTTCTTGTCGAACTTCTTGAACACGCTGCCCTTCAGCTCAACGAAGTTGTTCGACATCATGATCGTCAGCAGGCCCTTGTTGTTCGAGTTGATGGCCACGTTCAGCGAGGTCGCCTGGAACATCACCAGCACGCTGTGCATCGTGACGTACACGATCGCGAACAGGAAGTGCGGGATCGTGCCGAGATGCTGCCGCTTGCTGTGCTTCGGCTCGGTCGCCGTCCAGAACAGCGCGTCGATCGTGTCCTGCCCGAACGCGGACAGCAACCGATCGCCCACCTCGAGCATGTTGTAGAATATGTACAGCTTGATGATCGACTGGCTCTTGATCATGTGGTACAGCATGTTCGTGTCGACGTACAGCAGCGTGTAGCTGCAGATGATCCAGATCGTGCCCTTGAGCAGATCGCAAATTTCCGCCGGCGCCAGCAACCGCTGCGATGGTCGGCGCAGTCCGAGGCAGCGTGCGATCGGGCGGCTGATCAGGGCCCACAGCGCGAGCAGGTACCGTATCGGCAGGAAGGTGTAGATGTACAGGAACGAATCGGCACACTGGAGCACACCGTACAGCATGAAGCTCTCCAGCTCGCGCGGTATCTTCAGGAAGGAGTATATTTTCTCACGCCGCGCCGAGTACCGCTCCTCGTCGTGCTCCAGCACGTAGCCTCTGGTGAGTTCGATTCGCACGAAATCGTAGAGGCTGCCCCGCTCCGCTTCTTCTGCAATAAGATACAGTGGCAAAGATTATTATCAGGCCCTGCGCATTGCGGCACGTGCATTTCTCACACACCCGCGGCCGGTTCGCCACTCAGCAGGCGCTTGGTGTCGTCGTCCGATGAGACTTCCTCGATTCGATTAGTACCGGACGTTCCGTTCAGCCCGGAACCGACGGAATCGCGGTTGAAGCCATAGTGGGCCGCCAGATCACCCCGAAAGCGCAACTTTTTGCGCTGCCGCTCTTGGGGTGTCGCAAAAATGTCATCCTTGCGAAACATTCTCACCGCGTCGGTGCAGCAGGCATCTCACGCACGCAATTCACGCACTACGATAGACGAGCTTGAGGGAAACGTGTGTAAGTAGCTATCCACGACTGCAAATTTATTCGGTTGTTTGATAAACACATCTACGGAAGAACGCAAAGTTTAGCGCAAGCAGGAGAACGTCATCGAATGAAAACAGCTGGTTGACACAGTTGCGAAGCGGGTTGTATGGACGGGCGTATTTCACGCACACCGTTCTGTTTACCAACAAATGCAAGCCCCCGCTACTCTCCAACGGTCGCGTGGAGTCAAATGATGCGAAAAAATGGTTCAACGGCGCGTTTACGGTGCCTCCCTGGGTGGCCTGTGAACGGTGGATCGGTGAGGTAGCGGTGTCACTCGTTGCGCGGCCAGTCCCGCCCACTCCACCCCCTCGGGCATTACCTGGCAGCGGTGTGGAGGTGAGCGGATTGCAGCCACTCTGATTCTTCTCGTCCTGGTGCTTCTGCGTGAGATCGCACGCCTTACCATGTTTACTCGATTCAAATATGTAACACAAAACATTAATGATAGACAGTATCATGTGTTTTATTGTACCGTTTAATATCGTTCGCGAACCGATTCGAAAAAGCCTTTTCAATTAATGATTGGTGGTTCGCCGGACCCAGAACCGGGCACGGTAATCGTCCGAGCAGGTGAGAAAAGCGGAATGCGTTGGCGAATGGACGATATGCCGCACCGATCCATTATGGCCCAGTGACATCAGGTGGCAGCGCGATGCGTTCCTCGAGTTCCATGCGCACAGTGAAGTGGTCGCCTCGTCCGGAAACAGCACGTAGTCCTCGGTGTGGTTGAAGATGGCCTGCGTGTGGTGCTCCTGCTTGCCCGTCGTGCCGGCTCCCGTGTACGCAATCAGACATCTGCTTGTGCTAAGCTCCCAGAGCTTCACCAGCGAGTCCTGGCCGGACGATAGCAAATATTTGCCATTTTTCGTGAAGAACACCGAACAGATTTCCGCCCCGTCGTGAGCATCCGCGAACGTATTGATGCAACGGCCACTGACGCCATCCCACAGCTTGATGGATCCATCGATGCTGCCCGTGGCGTACACCTTCGCCGAGTTGGCGTACCGTACGCACGTGATGGCGTTGTTGTGCTGCTGCGAGGGAATAGCGCTCACGAAGCACTGCCCCGTGTGGACATCGTACACGCGCAGTACGTTGTGCTCCGTTCCGACGGCCATGTAGTCACCGGTCGGATGGAACGCAATGCAGCGAACCGGCAGGCAGTCACTCAGCACCTTGTGGGCCTTCTTCACCGATGCCTTCGAAATGTCGAAAAGTTTCACGGTGTGATCGCGCGATCCGGAGGCCAGAATTTGTTCCTTCGGGTGAAACTCTAGGTACGTCACTTCATCCGTGTGGTCGTACAGCGTCCGAATGACGGGATGCGCCTGCTGCTCCCGGCCCGGTTCCATGTCTTCCGGTGCCGATTTCGCCAGCATTCGGTCGACGTCGAGTATCTTTATACTGGCGTCCACGCTCCCGGTTGCCACGAGCTGTCCGTCACCACTGAAACATCCTGCGCGGCACGCTTGCTTGTGGGACGTCACGTACGCCGTCTCGTAGGACGCCGGTTCCGGTGCCAGCGTTGATCCTTCCGTTTCAAACTCCAAGTCCAGCCCGCAGGGCAGATCGTCGAACAGGTTGCTCTCCTTCGATTGTTCGATTTGATTAGCCTGCATGAAGATGTTCATCAGTCGATCGCTCGGTGGGCAGGGTGGATCGGCCCGAACTAAGCTAGTCAACTCCACCGCCACCGAATGATATCCGTCGTAGAATAGTTGGCTGCGGAACGGAAGCAAGCATCAGTAAACGGAAACCTTTTTCGCTGCAGAGACAGCAATGCAATCCACTCACCTTATCATCATCCTGTACAGCTGATCTCTGATTTTCAGCATATTTTTATTTTCCTGCGTTTCTTGGTCTTTCATGGTTGAAACTTTCCGATTTTTCACCAACAAATACAAAGTTTCGAGCGCGTTGCTTCAGTGTGTAAACAATCTGGCTATGCGGCTTTCTTTCGCCAGCTGTCAAATGCTCCCCCCATGTGGATATATTCGCGAGGGCTACTTTCACGCACAAAAACACGCACTGTCAAAGGCGGCCCCCGTTGTCAACAAATAAAATTACACAATTTTCCACACGGTCGGAGGGGAGTTCGTGAAATAGTGCACACAAAACACGCGCAATGTCCAAATACAAGGAGCTCACGAAGCTTACGACGACGTACGCGCGCCGGATGAACTACCTGTCGAACCGGATCTTCGGTGAGGTCGCCCGTCCAACCAACCCACAGTCGATGAAGGTGGTGAAAATGTTCAGCGAGGAACCGATCCACCAGCGTGATTACGTCGCGAACTGGTACCCGCGGCACGTCGAAACGCATCTCCTGGCGATGAAGCTGCGCGAGTACGGTCTGTTCCGGGACGAGCATCAGGACTTCAAGGAAGAAATGAAGCGGTTACGTGCGCTACGCGGAAAGGCACCACCGAAGAAGGGCGAAGGCAAGCGTGCGAAGAAATAGGCGGTGAGAGTGTTTGTTTTTGACTGCTTGTTGCCGCAGCATTTACGACGCGGCAAACACCAACAAATACAAAGTTTCGAGCGCGTTACTTCAGTGTGTAAACAATCTGGCTATGCGGCTTTCTTTCGCCATCTGTCAAATGCTCCCCCCATGTGGATATATTCGCCAGGGCTACTTTCACGCACAAAAACACGCACTGTCAATGGCGGCCCCCTTTGTCAACAAATAAAATTACACAATTTTCCACACGGTCGGAGAGGAGTTCGTGAAATAGTGCACACAAAACACGCGCAATGTCCAAATACAAGGAGCTCACGAAGCTTACGACGACGTACGCGCGCCGGATGAACTACCTGTCGAACCGGATCTTCGGTGAGGTCGCCCGTCCAACCAACCCACAGTCGATGAAGGTGGTGAAAATGTTCAGCGAGGAACCGATCCACCAGCGTGATTACGTCGCGAACTGGTACCCGCGGCACGTCGAAACGCATCTCCTGGCGATGAAGCTGCGCGAGTACGGTCTGTTCCGGGACGAGCATCAGGACTTCAAGGAAGAAATGAAGCGGTTACGTGCGCTACGCGGAAAGGCACCACCGAAGAAGGGCGAAGGCAAGCGTGCGAAGAAATAGGCGGTGAGAGTGTTTGTTTTTGACTGCTTGTTGCCGCAGCATTTACGACGCGGCAAAGTGTACCACCCAGAGAATAGAGGAAGTTTCGTCAAACGACAGCATTGTGTACTGGTTTATCACTTTATTTCTGCTGATAATTCTCATTCCGTGTCGCCTTTCTTCCGGGAAGAATTCGCGCACATTAAAAAGCTAACTTTACGTTTCTCGTAAAACGTGACCGTGCTCACGGGGATTCGTTAAGACTACAACAACCGTAGGAGAACATAAATAACTTACAATATACACGGTGTTTCACTAGCTGGCATCATCGCCAGCATCGCCATCAGAAACAACATACACAGGGTTAATACACACAATGGGCGATGGGCTAGCTAAAAGCACAACTGGTTAGGAGCCGCCACGCCGCCGGCGGATCCGCTGCCCGAACCGGACCCGGACGTGCTGTACGTGCGGCTGTCTTTTCTACGCGGCGGCAGCTCGAAATGCCACTCGTCGCCGTCGTCCGATTCGAACGAACCGGGCGCCGACCCGGGAGTACCATTAACGACCAGCGTTTCGTCGACGACGCCCAGCGAATTGGTTGACTTGTTCGAGAGCATTCGCTTGAACGGCGGATGAGCCTTGATGCCGAACGTGGTCGGTCGCTTATTCGGTGCCTCTGAAAGCATCAGCGTGAGCAGCTTGAACTGAAAAGCAGAAAAGGCCCGTTCGTTAGGTGAAGCAATTCGAAGCGAAGACGGATGCCTACCTCGCACTGGTGCTCCAGCTCGAAATTATCCGGAAACGTGCTCTTCCGCACACTCTTCAGCGTACAGATGCGCTCCATTTCGGTGCCGAAGCTAACGAGCAGCTCGAACAGGATCAACCCGAGCGAATAGATGTCCACCTTGTAGTCGTACGGTAGGCCCTTCAGCTGCTCCGGCGACATGTACAGCTGCGTGCCGACCTGTCGCGTGTGCCGATCGGGCCCCATCGTCGGCACGTTGTTCTCACTGTCGTACTGCAGGTCGCTCGAGTCCGTCACGAGCCCAAAGTCGCCGATCTTGATGCGCCCATCCAGCGAGAAGAAGATGTTGCTCGGCTTCAGGTCACGATGTATCAGTCCCTTCAGGTGCACGTACTCGACGCCGGCCACGATCTGCTCGAATATCGGCACAATCTTATCGCGCCGCGCCGGGAACCCGTTCATGCTCAGCCACTCCTTGAGAGACTGCTTGTGGCACAGCTGCATCTGGATGTACAGGTAGAGTTTGTTGCTCTGGGTGTGGGAGGTGGCCTTCGACTGGCCTTCGGAGGTTTGCGTCGCAAGGGTTTGGCCCGGCAACGCGCCTCGTCGGTCCGTGGCGAAATGACCCCTCACACTTCCGGTGCTGGTGAGATCGAGTGAAAGCGGTCGGCGGTGTGTTTTGCGGAATGGGTTCGGTTTTTCCTGGCGCGCTTCTTTCCCCCCGTTCAGTAGGGCCGGTCGAGATGGAGCTTCCGGTGAAAAGGATACGTCAATCGATACGGAGTGTTTGTCGCCAGCACCATTGTTACTAATGCCGTCACTCCGGGAAGGCTCTTTGAAAACGATATCCAGCGAATCGTCATCCCCACCGTTCGAGTTCCAGTGTGCCTTCCCGTTGCTCTGCACTCCGGACGCTTCGTCCGAGTCGGATTCGGAGGATGACGTATCATCCTCATCGTTCTCTCGAGCCAACGATTTTTCACCCGCTTCGTCACCGCCTTCGGCGCGGAATTCGATAAAAGAACAACTGTCGCTCTGATCATAACGTTTCAAGGACTCGGCATGGCCATCGCCAATGCCGTTCGAGAAGGTGAAACTCGGTTCCGGTAGCCGTGGCATCCACACGGACGACGCTTGCAGGCGTGAGTTCTTCATACCCACCTCGAACGAAGATGCTCCCGTTGCCGCGGACGCTCCACCTCGTCCCGGCAACGGGGGACACGTGTCGGTCGGTGTTTCGATGTCGATCGACGTTGAAAGACAGTTACGTTCGATCCACTCTCGATCGTGCCGTTCCTGCCACCCGGGCGGAGGTGTTTCGATCCAAGCGTGAAAGTATCGCACGATGTTCTGATGTTCGCAGTGCGCTAACGTTTTCACCTCGCGCATCACGCGATCCTTTGATTCCTGCTTGTTGGGCAGCACGACACGCTTGATCGCGTACCGACAGTCGTCCAGTTTGTTGCGTACTTCGAACACCACGCCGAAGCCACCCTTACCGAGACACTGCACCAGATCGAAGTCGTCCCGGAAGCGGGAGGTGTAGTTTTCCACTGCCGGCACTGCATTCGACGAGCTCGATTCCGAGTAGCTGCGGACCGTGCCCACCCGGATCGCTGGCGGGAACTCTTCGATCGCTTCCACGGCGGTAGGTATCGGCACGGCAATCTTACGCTCCACCACCACCATGACCGGTGGCTTCTCGAGACGCAACTTTAGCATCATGTTCAGTATGAGCGCGGTCGTAATCGAGATGATCAGTATTTCCTTCCACCAGAACCACATGGACACGATGATCACCTTAACCGGAACGTCAAACATTGTGTCCATGTCTTCGCCGTTGGTAACTTCCGCTCCAGACACGGTGCTGTTGTCTGCGTGTGATTCTTCTCCGTTCTGGCCGCACTGCTCACCCTTCTCCGGATCGTACACCAGAAAGAAACCGTTTCCATTTATATAGTTCGAAGCGTACAGCACCGATCGTGCAATGGCAGTAGATTCACCTGCTCCATCGTCGTCCTCATCGTTCACGAGCTGGAACGAATTGTCCCCACCGCTTGTAAGCAGTCCCGCTACGGCGCTACTGGCAGGCAGCGGCTTCCACGGGATAGCCGGCAGTTTGCTCTCGTCCATGAGCAATGCTAGCTCCTGCAGTTTCTCCTCTCGCTCATTAATCATCGCATTCGATTCCTGAATGTACAGCTGCTTCTCGTGCATCCCGATGTACAGCGAAGGATTGACGAGCGGTGGTCGATCTGTTCCGCTCTCGTCCACGTTCCCATTCCACAGCCAGTCCGTGCGATCGAACAGATCCACACCGACCAACTGGTCGTCGTTCGTCCCAGATGGTCGCCAGGCGCTCACGATCGGTACACTGAACTTGTGCCGCCAAATGATCACGCGCAGATCGAGATCGAGCACCACCGGATCCACCTCCCGGCGTTCCCGGCCACCGCGGCAGTCCTCACTGCTCATCTTCTCCACCTCGTGGTGACCGATGCTAAAATTCCACCGCTCGCTTCCGGTGCGCGATTCAACGGCCCGCACCGTCTGCGTTTGCCGGCGTATGACGAGCACATCCTCTTGCTGCGGGTCGAGCGTCTCTTCCGGTGGTCCGTATTTTCCGTGCTCCGACGATTCCATCGCCAGTTCGGTTGCGTTCTTGCAGCCCTGCATGGTGCAGATGTAAATCAGTTGGCCCGTCTGCATCGAGACACCGTACGAGCGCGTTTCCTTGCCACCGGAGATGACGAGATCGTCGGAAAATTTGAATGATGATTTGAGCAGGTCCTCCGCGCTGAACGGAATCGGTTCGATCGAGTCGCCGTCGAATTTGTACAGGCTGCCACCGAGCGACGGTATCATGCGGACCCATTTGCCGTTGTTCGTCAGCTCGAGCCGGTGGATGCTGGATGAGAGGAGCGGGCCGGGTCCGGTTTGGATGCTCCATCGTTCCGCACCACCGTTCAGCATGTCCAGGGCCGATAGTTTGCCATCCAACGTGGTAACGAAAACCAATCTGGAAGGAAAAAAAAGGTTTGAAATCTGTTGTTTTGATTTGAGCCCGTCAACGAGACAGTGTAAACACATCTATACGTTTCAAAGCAACCCTGCATGGCTATTGCGCTTTTGACAACATTGCTTTGTTTACTTGCGTGCGTTCGAGCATCGTGTGC
Organism: Anopheles cracens; assembly: GCA_002091845.1. Taxonomy (NCBI): domain Eukaryota; kingdom Metazoa; phylum Arthropoda; class Insecta; order Diptera; family Culicidae; genus Anopheles; species Anopheles cracens. The sequence continues at coordinate 30,608 of KZ067893.1, forward strand.
GTCGTGTGTCGGTAAAATCAAATTTTATCTCCCTAGTTTACAAGCATGGCACGTGAAATCTTAACATTCCAGTTGGGTAATTA
>KZ067893.1:68962-85714 GCA_002091845.1 Anopheles cracens
CGGGGAGGATGCGCCCACTTTTCCGTTGAGTTATGTGGCTTGCGACTCATTTGCGCGTCGCACAACACACGCTCAGGTGGGATTGAAAGCGATTTAAACGGCCCTCCCCCCACCCACGAAAAAGAAACACAACAAGAAACACCTAGTAGGGTGGATTAGCTAAATGCACAAAGAGGGGGAGGGCTGAGCGATGCGCATGTTTGTGTTTGACCAACAGGCGTTTCCTACGCACGCCACGACGACTCGGACGAGGTTTTTGCTTAATGAACTTTACCGTTTTTTGTTCGTTCGTTCGGTTTGCTCCACGCAGCTTCCCGTTAGTGTCTCTTCCTGTTAAGCTTAACCCGTGGCCGATAGGGGCCGATCGTGTGTTTTCCGCCCATTCCCCATGGAAGATAGAGAGAGGCGGGAAAATCAACTCTCGTACTTTCGTTTGGGCGCAACTGTCCATATGCCTCACCCGATGTTTACGATCTAACCTTTCACTAGTCTCACACACGTGCTGTACTAGAGTTAGAGACATGTGTAGTTTTTTTGGTGTGCGGAAAACATTTCAATCATCAAACCGCGTCGTTCGACTTCCTGACCACACGGTTGCCCCGTCCCCGAACCCGTCCGGAATCGATCTTGCGTCGCGGACATTTATGGGCCATGTTTACCTTTCACTGTTTAGTTTCCTGCGTGTTTGTGTGTGTCTTTTTGTTTCCTTTCTGTCGTTTTGCTCCAAACCCCAAATCGCCTTCCGTGCCACGACCTCGTTTTTTGCTTTTGTTTCTGCAGGACAGGACGGATTTCCCGGCTTAGGGTTGACTTTCCGTTTCTGTTTGCACTCTGGCCACGCGTGGTCTGGACACTTGACCCGAGCCGCGCCGACTTGGGGAGCGACCCAGGCGCGTGCGTTTCTTTCTCTCTCTCTCTCTCTCTCTCTCTCTCTCTCCGGGGAGGATGCGCCCACTTTTCCGTTGAGTTATGTGGCTTGCGACTCATTTGCGCGTCGCACAACACACGCTCAGGTGGGATTGAAAGCGATTTAAACGGCCCTCCCCCCACCCACGAAAAAGAAACACAACAAGAAACACCTAGTAGGGTGGATTAGCTAAATGCACAAAGAGGGGGAGGGCTGAGCGATGCGCATGTTTGTGTTTGACCAACAGGCGTTTCCTACGCACGCCACGACGACTCGGACGAGGTTTTTGCTTAATGAACTTTACCGTTTTTTGTTCGTTCGTTCGGTTTGCTCCACGCAGCTTCCCGTTAGTGTCTCTTCCTGTTAAGCTTAACCCGTGGCCGATAGGGGCCGATCGTGTGTTTTCCGCCCATTCCCCATGGAAGATAGAGAGAGGCGGGAAAATCATCTCTCGTACGTCCCGAAAACGGATCGCCTTTGAACATATCGAGCCATCGGATTCGAATACCAATCCGGGAAGACTAATTGGAGAGTAAATATTAGATCGACCGATGCGTGTGTTAGCATAACCGTGCGTGCAGCGGTACACGCTGTTCCGAATCTGATGATAAATGAGTTAAACACTGCTGGCGTGTTTGTACGAATCGATCATTCACCTTCGAGCGAAGGCGAGAATTCGGTGCTGCTAGTGAAGGTTTTTCCATAATTTCGGTGTGTTTTTGTGTTCGTTGAGCGTCGGGAAGCAATTATCAGCTATTATTTCTGAATGCGCTAGCAAGAAAGGAAACAATAGGCGACCGTGTAGAATGCGGGCGTGATCATTTGCATCACTCCTACCAGAGTGTCCTCCTCGGTCGCGACGCCACGAAAACAATCACAACCGGGAAGTTGATAATAATCCTTGGAAATCGCTCCCCCCGAAAACAATTGTCCACCGATCGGTCCAAATTACATCATGGACAATGTGTTGTGCGCTAGCGTTACGCGCAGGGATTACGCCATTACGCCATTGTGTCGCGCCGGTGCGTTGCGGATGGCTTCCCGGCATTGTGTGTGTTTGGTCGCCGTTTTTCCTTTCTCGCTCGAGAATGGCTCTACGCCGGGGAATGGCCGCGCGCGCGGATTCGAACCGATGCGAACTGATGCAAAACATTGATGCGCCCGATGCCCAATGCCAGCGTGGCAGCTGAATCCGGGCCAAATTGGCCTGTAGTAGCAAACCTGTCGCTGTCGCTTGCCTTTGTGCTTGAGCAATGGGTGGAAAACTACGCAAATTGCACTGCACACAATTATGCACGCAGCAGCCGTTGGTTGGGTGGAAAAACTGGGGGTTTGGTATGAGGAAGAAGCGTCGATTAGATAATCCGATGGTATTTTGGCTTGTGGCGATTAGTGTGTTACATGCAGCTGAGCTGTTGATATGAATTAACATTTTCGCATTTTGACTACAGGTATAGGTTGATTCGATAAGCTTCGTCCATTTCGATAAGATTCACTTAAACTAATCGTGGTCTTTGCAAAGTTATCAGTCATTATTGAAGCTATTTGGGAGACCAAAGTTAAAGGATATTACGGATATTATATAATCTTCTATAAAAAGGACAAAGAAATCATCTTGGATCAAAACCATATGCAAAAGGTAATATTGTCGTGTTGATCACCTTGATTGAGTGGTGCCATCCTTTGATTTTTTAACGAAGCAAACCTTTGTAGGGCTACACCTGGGATTTGCTGCCTTCCTTGATATGCTTATGTCCTTAGCTGGATAGTTTTCATTCCGTTCAATCTGTCGGGAGAGCATCACAATGGTCTCAATAGTATAGTTAAGGAGTTTGAAAGGTTTGTTCACAATAACTTGCAAGAATGATATGGATACATTGGGCGTTTCAAATAAATAAATTAAAGAAATAACTCTGCCGCCAGTTGGCCTAGTTGAAATTTCTGATAGTCAAAAATACACTAGATTTAATAGTTTCAACATTTTTTATATTACCAAAATGCATTTTTTTGAAAAGATAAGATTTAATACAAAAAACTACGTACACAATATTGAACTCAAGTTTAATTTGGTTTCTCATAGAGATTAAAAAGAAAACAAAACTCAATTTACCAGAAACACATCGTATCCATCCTCGGACAGGACAAGTATGCAGATCACATCGTGTGAATTCTACTATAAATGTCAAATAAAAACACCACCGAAATAAAAATGTGAAATTATCCCGATAACATGAAAAACCACGCACACACACATCCGAACCCACTCGTAAACGTGCTTTGACCTACATCAAAGGCCGCCAAATCCCCGAATCAGTCCCCGACGCGGCGATGCAACCAAGCGCATCACTTGCACTCTTGCTATCAGAAAGCGTGCTGCACCAGCCCGGGGGGGAACGAACGCGGCAGCGGCGGGCGATGGCGTTAATAGCTCCGGCGCGATCCAGCAGCCCTCGGCCGCGCCAAGGTGATGATTTATGTCCAGGCGAACTTTACGATTACCGCGCGATTACCGGCGGCGACGGCTGCGTCGTTCGTGCGGTTCGTGCGCGATTGCCGAAAGCGGGCTCGCGCGGCAGGAGAAAGAGATACACTTTTCAATTTTCCCAAGGAACGCTCGCCGGCAACAATTTACAGCCACACATTTTACAGCCTCCCAGTTGTTAATGGTCAAGGGGTGGGAGAGCGAAAAAAAAGGTGTCGGGCTGGGTTTAATTTTATGTGTGTATTTTAAAAGAAAGCTTAAAAAACGCACACACACACACTCTTGAGACAAAAGCGCGCGAGACGATCGAACGCGGGAGCAAGAATCGGGTGCAACATTCAATGGCTGGTGTTAATGGGTTTCAGCTCCAGTTATGCGAAACAAAAAACGGCTTGCGAATACCTGTAGTATCACATACGTTGCGGTATTACTTTGCAACGCAAAGCAAGAGGGTTGATAATTTATTTTACACGAAATCGATGATAAAGGGTCCCGCCCGGAATCGATCCTGGAATCCTGCCACGGAGCCATCCATTCGTAAATCCTCCCCAGGCAGTGAAAGTGTCGGCAATTCCACAAGAAACGATAGCAAACGGGCTGCGACAGATGGTTTAACCCGATAGCGGGACATACCAAGATGCGTACTTAAGTGACGCTTTTTTGTTGTCCTTGCAATCTCTCGATTTTATTTCTTCACTGATTAAGTACTGTTTTCTACCCCGCTGTCGCTGGGCGTAAGCCGAAAGCGTCCGAGAAGGAGCGAAGAAATCGAAAAAAACGAGGAATCTTTCCACCCGTTACGGTATGCCGGACATTTCAAGATCCGATCAGGGCTGTGATGGAAGATCGCTTCGCTTACGCTTCCCCGGGCGGGCTACCCCGGACCCCGGGAAAGATTCTCGTCCATGTTGCGGGCTGGAATTCAGGGTGCCTAATTTATGCGGCTGCTGCCGGCCGAAAAAAACGCGAAACGCAACGGATGACATAAAATATGGCGGTGACAAATCCCTCCGACAGGCAATTGACGAAAAACAACCTTGACAACATGGTGCGCCGACCGTCCGGATGCTGCGGTGGAGTGCGCGAAATTCCGCTCCAACTCCCCACCACAAACAAGTCGCGATTTGATAATGAACTTCGAAAGTTTTTTGGCAGGGAAGCTATTGGTACGAAGCGAGGGTAACGCAACACAGAAAAAAAATCGCTCACGGCGCTCACATCAAAGCAACCGGAGCGCAACTTCTTGTTGCCTGGATGTTGGACTTTCCATGGCCCTCTTGGTCTGGGCTTTTTTTTGTTGTTGCGCTCATGAAACTGAAAGTGGCCTGTACGCGCGAGGCAACTTTGTCCGGTGGGCAAAACGATCGGCACGATTATAGGATGGCACAGAAGTAAGTGAAAACATAACTGAACTGGATGCTGGACGTTCAGCGGAATCGTTGAAATGTATCCTCCAGTGGCTCCCGGGTCAGGAATACTTACTTCGCGATTCGTTCTGAATCTGCCTCCAAGTACGCGGTTAACAATGTCCAAGGGAAAGTGCATTAAGAAATAAACTCTTCGCTTCGCTCCGTTCCTTTTGCATCATTGTCCCGAAGTTAGCAGGGAACACGTAAAACGAGCCATCCCTGAGAGAGGTCAACGCAATCCAGCTCAAGGACTTGGGAGGGCAACAAATTGGCGGCGGCAGTGTTCCGAATGGGCAAAATGCTAATCGCGTACGTGTACGCAAAGGGCACGTAGCTTGCGTGGATCTGAAGGGGGTTTGTTTTGCGACCCGGTGCCACCGTTTGCAGCGATGTTAGAGGCTCACCCGTCGCGCGTACCCTTGAGACCGCCGTCGTGTTTTCTCTGATTGTTACACTTAATCTTACGGCGTTGTATCTTACTTCACTGGTTTAATTTTAACCTTCGTGCTGTTGGTCGCAGCGAGAGGAAGAATTGGAAGCAAGAATTGTATTTCACTGTACCGCGGTACAAGAGCCCGCGTGTACGTCGATTTCCTACTTGGCCGCACCGGAACGGACCTACATATTTCATGCTCCTGTGCAAAAAAAAAGAAGCCGTGGAATGAAAGCCGCACCGATCTTCCCGATCGACGCTTTTCGTTTCGGAAGCGCGGTGGAGGACTCGCGCTTGGGCAGCACCGGCATTAACATATTTCCATAAACGCTCGCTAGTGCGCGCGCGCCATGCGTATCCTACCGGTACGGTCGCACTGGCGCTTCGTTTTGTCCTCTTTTTCCGTCTGTCGGGCCGGACCGGGCCGTGCCGTGCCGTGGGGCTATGGTCAGGGCGCACCGAGATGAGCACGGAGTCGGTACATGTTGCTACAAGTTATTGTTTCGGAACAGTCCGGCCCGGCCCGACCGGCGTCCGCCGTTCAGCCGACGACGACGACGACGACGAAGACCAAAAGAGGATGTTTGCCACCTCGCGCTGATGGTGGTCACCAGTTTTTATTGCTTGCATTTGGTGTGCCCGCCCGTCTGCCAGCCTCCCATGCGTCTCGCTTTGGTGTTTATCACCCGTAACCTATTTACTTAGTTTTCTTTTCATTAGACACGGGGCGGGAGGCTATCTTCGGACCGCCATTGGAAAAGTGACGGCCCTTCCGGGGCCACTCCCGAAAGAGGGTTGGTGGCTCGTTTGGGTTTTCTCTGTTGCCGATCGCAACTTTGCATAACCTCAATTCTGCCACCGTCCCCAATGGTGCGTTCTTTCGCGCAAATGCGCCTGCACCGCACCGTCAGTGATGGCGAAGAAAGTGATATAAAATAATTAACGAGATGGGCGTACCGCAGGGGGAACGCTTTGTACTGAGATGAGCGGGTCAGTACTTTGTAGCTGAGCAGCAGATGGATGAATGGAAAGTGAGTTGGTTTGATGTCCTAAGCATCCATCAAAGTAGCCACAGCCACAGCAACACAGCGCCACACGAAGATGGTCGCTGGCTTATTAATTACTTGCACAAGAGATAGGCAGTAAGCGTCTCAGCAAGGAGGATTTATAGCGCGCGTTAAAAATAAGAAAAATTCAAATTTAATTAATCACTTGCCCTGCGGGTGACACGTGTTTATTGGTGCTAATTAATTTGATATGCGATAGACCATAGCATGTTTTTGTAAGTGTTCCTGATTGAATATTATTATCGGGGATCGTAGACACGTTTGTTAACAAAAGGATTAAAGCAATCTGCATATATATTTATTACAGAAGATTTCTTATCGATTTATTTAGAAACGACCTGTCCGTTTTACTAAAACACGAAGCAAACCTTTGGAAAATTACGAAAAGCGTGTAAAGCGCAAATATTCTATAGTTTTGTTTGTCGTCAACAAATAAATGATGGTTTCAGCGATACATTTTGAATATGGCTGATGAGCGGGTTTGTACGAGTAGATTATTTCATTCTACTTTATTCAACAATCTTCAACAAGTAGTCCTTAAGTGAAAAATAATCCATTGCTTGATGTAACAGTTTTGCATAGTAATAATAGATTTTCACACATTTATTGAACGTCGCGGATTGGGTAAATTGGAAGGGAAGAAGATTCGAAATGAATTTAAGTGCATCATTGGGATTCTGGAATAAAAAGACTTGAAATAACTCATGAACTGAAGAAAAATGCTAAAGTTCAAGGACTGCATAATACATATATCAAGCTGGAATCCACATGAGCGAGTTCAATCAATATTACAAGCTTTCTTTCTCCTTTGCGATCAGTGAAAGCTGCTGTTTAATGAAATGAGTTTCAAGTTTTTTTTATCGCTATCAAGTTTGACGAAACGTTTGTTTGTTTTTTTTTAAATAAAACTGCTCTAAATGATCTTGACGTTATTGATTTCAACCCAATTCAACCCCCTTTCAGATTATTTACATATTTTCGAGTGTTGCGATTGCGATCAAAGTTGCGATTCGAGTGTTTTAATCAGCTGTCTTAACACATACATTATCTTTTACAAGTTATTAGACAATATAAAAAAATATTTTGGAATATTGGTAAGCACAGAAGGAACACCACAATGTAAGTGTATCAGCCTCATAATACTGTAAATTTTTCTTTTAACTTCTATGTTAAACTCACCACTGCTACAATCACATTACAACTCACATCACAGCATAACAGTGTGCATCACAAACGCAGCAGACGAACACAATGATGGAAACCCACCTAATGTACCGTGCACATTCTTGCAATCCGTGCGTCGTCCGTGAACAGCACCCGTCATGCGTCATCTCGGCTAATTGTGCACATTCAACGGAGGGTATTTGTTTGGGTGGGTGGGAGAGATGGAAAGGGGGAGGGGGGAAGGCACATCATAAAGTAAATCCGCCCCAAAACACAAACACCGTCACCGCTGGTGCGCTGACGCCCGAAAACAGGAGGAGGCAGTGTTGGTAAAACGGAAGACACGGGCGGAACCGCCAAAAGGCTTGCCGAAGGGGTGAAAGCTTTCACGACGCGCAAGGGGCGCAAGGGCTAGTTTGTGTTTTGCTCATCAGCGAGCGCGCGCTGCCGATATTCTTCATTCCTGCCGGGGCTGGCTAAAAGCGCTATGCGCTGAACGATGCGCTGCCTACCGGACGGGCGGATTATGCTGAGCATGAACCGCCATCCGACACCGAAGTGAAGCAAACCCATTAGGCACGAAAGCAAAAGGCGGGTGAAGCACAGAAAAAAAACAAAACCCCCGCTCGGTACCATCATCTGCCCAATCGGTTACGGGACGAAAAACGTGATAAAACTTCACTTTCATCAAAATGAAAATGAATCTTTTTGTTTCGGAGCGGCAACCGCTTGGCTGGGGGCTGGAGGCTTGTGGCTCTAGTCTCGTGCATGCATTGTGTTTATGTGACGGCCCTGACGTACCATTCGGTACGATGCGCAACTATTGGTGTCTGTGTTTTTTGTATTACTCTCTCGAGATGAGCGATGGGTAATTTCGTTTTTCGGGCCCTTTAACCGCCAGCGTTGCGTTGATCTGGATGTAGTTTTGCGTTTTTGTGTGTGTGTGCGTGCCTTAAGGGGGGTTGTTGATTTTGTGTGTTGTGGGCTTTCGGTGGCGCCCTCTTGCCTGCGTTCTGTCGTCGTTTCGAATGGTCCACGGAAAGTTTACCTTTTTCTTTCAATAAAAAAAAACAACCTTAATGAGTGGTTATTGGTGGTAGCACAAGAGCATTACGGGTGAGAATGCGCACGAAACTAGCGATATTGGTTTAACCCGTCGTATGGCGCTCGCAGATTCTGTCGGAACGGAAGACTTCAATGCGCCATCCGAAGACACGAACCTCCACATGGCACCGCGTAGAAAGGGAAACGGTGTGACATCGAAGTCAAGCATGAACGGCGCAACCCTTTCGGTGGACGGCGCAGCTCCAAACGAAACGGCATGGAAAACAGGAAGAAGTACCGAATGTGACAACCGGGGTTGCCAACGCGAGCTGTCATAAAAAGATTGAATTTTTCCGCTCCCATTATGTTGCGAGCGACTTTCGTTCGATCGTCAATAAACACGCTCGCCCCGTGGTTCGATGACGGCACGGGCGACGATTTTCACTTTCGAATCATTAGCACCGTGCGGGGACGGGGCAACGGTGGAAGTGGTACAGAAACCATACTTCCCGCGACCGAATGTCTAGTACGGGCGGGCTGTAATGAGAACATCCGCGTGGTGAGAAAGCACGAGCCGGCGGGTTGGCGCGATCGTTCCGTTTCGGAAGTCGTGTTTCTTCGCGTGTGTGCTGGCCGGTTGACAGTTTTATTTCGATGGAAAATTAGACGATATTTTTCCTTTTCACAGCTGCTGACAGTGACGTTATGCACTGGTGATATTGGTATTTTTTTAATGTTGCTTTAAACTGAAACCGAAAACAAATAATAATAATGTAGTTCTATCCCGTCTTTAACTAAAGAAAATATTGGAACAAAATAGAAAGCAACCTTAAATGGCTAGAAAATGTTAAACACTATTTTAGTATGTTTTAAATATCATTTTAGAATTTATTATTTAATTTTGTACAAATATGCCTTATCTAGCTCTTTTTTGAGAATTGAAATTAACCATTTTATAAACTGTACTCACTCTTAGTAATAAGTCAGCCAATAAGCGATTCAACCATACAATCATAGCTGAAGAATTCAATAAAAATAAATAAATGTAACTTTAATTAAGCACGTATGCACTTTCTTTTTCATATATTGTATTCTATTATAGTGAATATAAGTACATACTCGATTCGTAAAAAAATGAAAGTAAGAAAACCATCTTAATATTTTTAACTCAATTTTTCATATTTTGTTATTTTTATCATTGGTTACCATTTTCAACCATTATTTATTAAGTGCTTTTAATATGCACACAATCCTGTATACTGTTTGCAACACCCAAAAAAGAATCGTCTTAAAATATGTTTATTAAAAATTATATCAGATAGCAAGAAATCGTTTTGTATCTTCGTTTATATTTTTTATCGTTTTATATAAAACGTAGCTATATTGATTGTTATTGAATTCGATTTTTTTGCCAATTTTTATGTATGCTTTAAGCTCGTGATATTCACGGCAGACAGATTCATCAGTTTAAATATTTACTATCAATATCATTTGCCATTTCCAAAACCTATAAAATACTGTGATTCACACCCTCTGCTCTGTCCGGCTGATTCACTGCTTTTGTAACATAGTAACATTCGGAATACAAACTTATCGCCTTAACACGACCGGACAATGTCTCTCCACTTAGTCCTGCCGGCATGTTTCACGCCATCTTTGACACATCCTGCTCGGTTTCGGTATTTCCCGTGAGATTAAATGAAACGTATACGAATAAAAAAAAACGCATCCCATTCCACGCTCCTAACCTTGTCGCAATTTCTCGCGACGGGGCGCCGATCCCCCCGAGCGTTACCCGACACGATTGCTTATTCATCTGCGCGCCATTTTGCAGTGACCTTCTTCCTTGCGGGGGCCCGGAACAACCGTTATGCAACCTTGGCCCGTAACCGGCTCCGGAGCGTCCAGCATTCTCGCATCTTTGCTCCCTGCTCCATCGTCCATCGTCGGCATTGACTCAGCGTCGTTTCTGCGCAAACGCATTTGAGTAAACTGGGTGAATGGTATGCAATCGCGCACCCCGCACTGTCACGCCGGTTTCGGTTTGACAAGGGTGGTGTAAGTGTAAGCGCACGTAAGTGTATGACACGGTATGACTGATAGACGCGGTCTGGAAACGATGCGCTGCTCAAGTGCATCAGGGTGTCGAACGAAAACTCACTGCCGCTCGCAGAATGTGGCAAAAGTGAGCAGAGCCTTCGAGTGACACATCGTTACGAAACGTGGCCTGGATTGTTGCGTCGTTGCGGTGCGTACTCGAGCGAGCGAAATTCAAAACAATAACCCGCAAACAAATGGGCTTCGTTTGTTTTGACTTCTGCTGAAGATCTCGCCCCGGAAAGAAAGAAGGTGACTTTGACTTCGCGGTGGAGACTTACGCGGTTGGCATGGTGATGAGGACGATGATGCAAATCTCATGCCCGTCTTTGTAGATCTTGCTTGTTTCTCTTCTCTTCTGAAGGTCACATTTCATTGGCGGTAGGTTACGGAATAATCGAGTGAGAGTTTGTGTGCTCTGGGTTCTTTGGCTTCAGTCAGTTATTGACCCTATTATCATGTTGTTTTTTGACAATGTTCTTTGAATTATATCAGTTTCTACTAAGTTTGAATGTTTATTTTTCAAACATTGTTAGCTTTTGCAATAGTCAACTTCTTCGACAGTTTACGATGTTTAAAGCGATATTTTAAATTCTTTTTTCCGAATGGGTAAAATAGTTTCTAGCTGGTTTGCCATTGATGATGGTTTTGAAGGTAAAGATTACAGTTTTGGGAAGTTAAAGCTGTATGAGTTTAAATAAGATCATATTTGAGTCCATAGAAAGATGGTAACGAAATACATCTGAGTTAATTTCTCGTATGTTGTTGTTTCCATATCGATATCTTCAGTTCATTCCATTTAGCCGCAAATGTCAGAATACGAGTCATAGTTTCATGTTTCAAGTGAAGTAAAAAACTGTTTATAAACATATCCAAGTTGAAGACAATTGTTCCAACACAACCCATATCAAACTTTGCTATACATTTCCTAACTAATTAAAATGCGAATCTGGGCATCGTATGCGGCTAAAGTGCGACCTGTTGGTGCGTTACTCCACCATGTTGGGCCGAGCGAAAGCAGCGCCAGTGCTAAAGGGCATACAGTGCACCGGAGTTAAGTGTACGCTTAATGGGCCATTGTTGACGTTCTACGAAATTCACGCCAGATGCATTCGGTGCGATATGAGCATAAGCATCCGTCAGTCCCTAAGATCGTGCTCCTACTGGTAGCTCCAACGGTCGGCGCACTGACTCTTAGGTCAGCCGGGTTTAGGTTTGGCGGGATTGGCAACAAAACAAAAACCTAAAACCCCAACCGAGACGCTGAAACTCTGGCATGGTAGCCGTCAGGAGATACGTCAGTTTCACTTTCGCGATTGACGAGTTCGGCCTTTGGCCGATGGGCGTGGGCGTTGGTTGCATGATCCATGATATCCATGATTCACCGTACGTGGAAGCATGCACGAAACGCGGTGAAAGCTCAAACGGATCTCAAACAGAAGATACTATCGGGATGCTGTGTGCACGCGGAAGATAATCTTCCGCGAATGGACGGGGTATCGAATTTCCAGCTTGAACTTGGGGTGAACAAATGCATGATGTAACGCCCGTGCGGCTCAACGTCCCTGATCGTGGGCGATGGCGAAATAGTTTGTAAAATTGCGCTTCAAACCACCTTCTCTCACGTCCAACGATCCAACAGCCGAACGGTCGATTCGTTGAAACTTTTTCCGAAATGTTCGATTATGTTATCGCGCACGGTGAACATGACTTTCACTCTCATTTAAATCACTCGGATGATGGATTGCATCGTAGAAGAATGCACCGCCAGTAGCGCGGAGCGGGCGAAAAAGAAAGAGCCCCTGATGAATGCCACCGCGCCGCTCGGTATCGGATGTTTGATTTGATTTTTACACCGCTGCTAAATGTGAAGTTTGATTAGCGCACTTATCTGTGCGGGCCAATCTAAATATGTGGGGTTTCTTTTCGTTGCCCGAGCGTAATTTCATCCATTTCATCATTACATGCACAAATAACGAAATTAAACGGTATGAAGAGAATAATTGTGGAAAAAACAAGAGTGCTCTAAGAACATCATGTAACTAGTAAGAAAAATCAATCAATCAAGAGGTGTTAAGCACGCTTTCTTAATATTCTTCTTCATTTTTATATTACCTGCTGCGATGTCGACCTCACTGGTAATGGAACTATGTTCCTCTAATATCGTTATAATTGGTTGTACATATTTCAGACTCGTTCCACCTTCGGTAGGAGTTTTTTTTGTTTGCCACATTCCCGGAGGTCCGTTCTCCAGGTTGTGCGGTGGCGGAATAATGAACCTTTAGGGTGATTGTGATCGCAACAGAAGCGAAACCTGGCTGCTTTTGTCTTCATTACCACCAGCGCTGACCAGCGCATGTTCAAACAAGAAATCCAGAAGTCTTGTTAGTTTTCTTTTTCAAACTCCGTAAATCGGAAAGTGGAATCGATCTTCGCATCAATTCGCCCAGCATTGCTTGATTGAGAAGGAAAAGGCAAGCAAGTAAAAAATGCCTCAGCAACCTGTGACCAATTGTTTGGCCAGGGTCAGCATCGATGACGGCGATTGATTGCGGCATGTTGCATGCTGCATGCAAGCCACCCGCTTGTCCGGCGTCCGGTGTCGCTCCGGGCAGGCTGCAAACGCGGAGGCAGGAACTTTGCTTTCATTTTCACGAGCAGCAGTTAAATCTCGACCGGTGGCGCTCGTTCGATGCATCGTAAATTGCTCAATTCTGCTGCAAATAGCTGCAACAGTGGCTTGCTGCTCGCCTGCAAGGTCGGGACATGATGATGGAGATCTTGTGTGCAAATTTGACATGCTTTGCAGGTGCTAGTCATCGCAGGAGAGAAAACGGGCCTGTTTGCTTCGAACTGGTGCACCGGCCGTATGAATCAATCAGGTAGAGTTTGTGATAGATGCGACTGATTGGAGCAGTGCGATCCAATGAATCATGTCGTGCAGAAGTGAAGTATTGCTTCGGGGATGCTTTATTGGGAGAGAGTGTCTTTTACGAGCCTGTCGATCGAATATTTCTTGGAAATGGTATGTTTGCATATGAGTAATCTTTCGATAGAAATCTCATAAATAAGATGAGATTTTCATGCTTATTGAATTTCAACACACTTCCGGTGTAAATACAAAGAAAGCTTTACCTCGCCCATTAAGCTTAATAGTCCGAGCGATATCAAAGGCTCACCTTTGATGCAGCGAGCAAATTTTCACCCCAAATCGTAATCGACCTCAAATGGAAAAGGAAACGCTCGAAATTTACTACCGTGAATAAAACCACCCCGAACCGGCAATTGTTAGGCGCCGCGTAAAATCTTCCTCCCTGCTGGTGCGCTCGTTATCTAACAGCATTAATGAAATTCCATCACGCCGCCATCCCGGCAATTGTCGCAGCGGCAGCGTGATGCCGGTAACCGTCAGTTCCGCGCGTGACCCGATTCTGGTCGAAGGTGTTCCGAGCTTCGTTTTACTTCCGCCCAGCGTGAACCCAGGCAGCGAAATTGGAGCCCGCTGGGGCGTTTTTCGGTCACATAGTTTATCCGCAATTGAGATGAGCCGCGGAGATGGACGCTCACTCACACACGTGCTTGACACCCGGCTCTTGGCTTTATTTCCGTTCCTTGCGCGGACCTGCGCCGTCGGAAATTCGATCCCATTAGCTCTGCGAGCCGACTTGAACCCTCTGCGGCCATTCGAACGAGTGTGTGTGCGCGTGTTGCTAATACCTTCTTCAAGCGGCGTAACTAAGCCCTACACCATATGCTAAATCGCCCCGGCCGGGGGTTCGCAGAGAAGCGCACGGGAGGTGTCGTTTTGTGCAGCAAAAAATGGAAAGATGTGCACAACGAGCCCCATCATAACAAGAGGCTTGATAAATCGCTTTTTAACAAGTTGTCAATTAGATTCGGTTCTCATTTCGTCCGCTCGCCGGCCGTTTAGCCGACCGGCTGTGCCAGATGCAGATCGGGAGGTCTTTCGGCTGCTTTTGTTTCTCTCCGCTAACCCTTTTCTTTCAACGTGCTGTTTTTTACCCACTTGTTTTGCTTTGCAAAACTCTCGTTGCAGGTCGAGCCGGGTCGTGTTGCGTTCCGTGCTAGAAGGGGTTTGTGCTAGCGCTTTTCTGTTTTTGGCTCGGTTTGGCACGAGAAAAACCGTCCATTTGGCAAAACTTGAACGAACCAGTGAGTGCGTGCGTGTGTGTGTGAGTGAGTGCTGTTACTGTTACCGAACGATAATAGCGTGAAAATATATTTCTTCCTTGCGATTAAATATCGAGCGGTGTGTTGCGAAGCGAGCCGTGAAGATCGAGCCGAAGAAAATATTGGGTTCAAAGCGGTGTTAACGACAAGCAGCAGCGGAAAAAAAGAAGTGAGACAAAGAATTATTAAAATCGAGCCGTTTGAACCCTGTGTCTGAGTGTGTGTGTGTGCTGTGAGTGAGTGTGAAGTGAAACGAAGTGTTCTGTGTGCGCCAGGAGGAAAAAAAATTATATATCACTGTGCAGAAAATCAAGGTTACACTGATCAGCATCAGAAGGAGATCAGCGAAGAAGACACGTACAACAAGAGCAGCGACGAAAAAAAAAGAACGACAATTTCACGTACCAAGATCATCGCACCGTTGATAACGTCCGGAGGAGCACGCACACTCTCGCACACCCGACACTGGCAGCCAGATCGCGATCGTGCGGTGGCGTAATACCGAGCAGCCAACTAATTAGAGGTAATATTTCTTCGTGTGTAAGCATCGTTTTGTTGTGTTTTTTATTTTCGTTTTCGCCCTGATCGGTTCTGTTTCGTTAGCCGTTTTTATTGCTCCATCACGTGTGCCCCAGCCCAGCAGGATTCACTGCCAGCTGCAGCGCTGACGAGCAAGAACAATGTACTAAACTTTTATTACCACCCAGCGTTCGGTCTAATCGCATATTCCTAGGAATCGTAGGGGGTGATTTCTTCAGCCGAGAGAACAATTCATTCGCTTTGGTGCGTTTAATGGTAGCACTAGTGGGATCCACTCACACACACATACGCACACGAGCGTTGAATGACACCCGAGTGCCGGACGAAACCTTGGCTGGACTCCGAAGGCCAACGGAAATCGCGTTGGATCGTAAAAAGTTTAATGAAAGTCTGCAGCGTGTGCTTTGATTTGGTTTCCTTTTTTTATCGATCGATGATTTTACTTTCGTTTTATTGAAGTTCATCGTCCCAGCACACACACACACACACACACACTTCTATCGGGGATGCGTTTACGCTCCTAACAATGTCCGCTGCGAAGTCAACGGACGTCCAAGAACACCGAGAAGGTTATAAAATTCTCTTCGACACTCAATGCCAATTGCCATACGTGAAGATTCGTTCCTGGTTCGACGTCGATTGCTCCGGGCGTCCGGGCCCCTAAACCGGGGCCGGGGCCATCCTAATTCATCTCGGTAGCCGGATCGGGGTCGAACGGAAACAGTTCTAGATCCAATTTGCCCGTCGCACGATCCATCCCGATCGACCGGTTTGGCCGGGTGTGGTGCGTATATCTACGGGGATAAATGGCACCCGGTAACGGTGCCTATTTTGTCACCCGGCAGCAAAGCAGGCAAGCAAGCAAGCAAGCGAGCGGGGATGAAAAGCGTGCCATCCCACCGGGCGGTAGAACGTGCCGGTGTAGTGTTCGAAAAAGGCAATTCTAGCTTGTCACTGGCCGGGTGTGCTTGATTTACGCTGTATTAGACGCACCCGATACAAATTCGACTGGAATGGAGCTCCCACCAAGCGTATGCGATGCGCCGAACCGGTCGGTTTTGCAACACGCCTGCCACACGGGCGTCATAAAATTAGCCGAACACAATTTTGGAATTCCATGCCGCTCCGGTATTGAATGTTAAACTGGTCGTCCGCTCCCTGTGCTGGGTGCTTCGGCTTCTGCGGCGGTAGAATAAATTTTCATTCCGAAGAGTTTATCAATTTCCGCTGCCACACACCAGTTCCCAGCCATTTATTTAACAACAAAATAGCACCTGCACCGGCGGGCAATACACAATGACAAAACGGCCATCCCGGATGGGGCGAAGAAACAGACCGGGCTGCTTCTAATGCCACTACCGCCCTACCGCGTGTTGAAAGCTTTCTATTTGTGTTTATCCACACAGTTAGCGGAAAAA
>KZ067893.1:85724-100149 GCA_002091845.1 Anopheles cracens
GGGCGAAGCAGAAGGCCCACCCGATATGGCGAAACTATGCCGCCAGTGACAAAAGGGGTTCCCGCGTTCGGCCGAGGAAAGAATGGCTGCCGAAGCAGAAGGCTCGCAGGGAAGACCCAGGCAGGCTGCTGCATCGGGCCGGAACGGTTAAGTGAGATCACACTGCATCGGTTTGTGGCGTTTATGCAATTGCGCTATTACATAAATTTATTCACGTTGTGCGGGGGGAGGAGTGAGATTTGAAGAAAAAAGCACACAAACACACAGAGGGTGCTATTGTTTACACTTGGCGTCTTCTTTAGCCACGTGCTGCAGCCAGCGGTGGAACAGAAGGGAAAGAACTTGTGCCTGTGAGCGGGTGACACAAAGAACCAACGACATGTCACGCAGATTTCGTTTGCATTGTGCCGGGCACCGGCGCATAAGGAACGTCACGGATTGCTTGAGACACCCAGTGAGGGAACCATTTCCAGGGGTTCGTCGCTTTTACTCGCCGGTTGAAGTCTTATCGGCGTGACCCAGCCCAGGATCGCAGGATTGTTTTATTCATGCGCAAGCTCTGATAGTGCTCGATCTATTCGTTGGGCCCGGCGTGGTTAAGACGCGATCTACACTGCTGCCGGTGCCGGTGAGTGAACGGTCAGACTTATCGTTCGTTTCTAGCATCTACGGTCGACCTTGTTTTTGCTCGGCACAAAACAGGTGTGCACTTGCGAGTGCGAGTAAATGCAGCCGATCGTCTCTATCCAAACGCGCTCCTCCTTTGATCTTGCAGGTTGGTCTGTGCGCCAGCCGACTCGCGTGCGCACGCATCCCCCCGTGTGTGTGTGTGTGTGTCCGTGGTATCAAACAATTTATTTCAAATTAAAATATCAGAGTATCGCCGGACGGAAAACAATGGCTGGTCGGCAGACCCCCGTCGGCAGATTCGCGGAACGACGATAGGCAATTGCGGTAGACAAAGTCGATAAGCGGCCGCACCGAGGCGAACCGTTTCTGTTGCCACCGGGTTCGGGTTCGTCGCTTGCCCGCTGGGGCGGAGTTGTCGTGTGAATCGTTTGCGTTGCGTTTCGCGTTACCCCGGCACACCGGTATCGGTGACAGTGGCGAAACGGTGACAACTTCTTTCGTATGGGACCGGGCCCGGCGAGTGTGTTGATAATCTATCGAGAACGGGAAACCGGGCAACGGTGGAGTGGGAAAAACAAACGCCGAGAAAACGGTGCTAGCGGGGTAGACACACACACACACACACGCACACGGGCCCGGTTTTCCCGGCTAAATTCGCTTTTGGTTGGCCCGACTTACCCGGGGCGTGGATGGGGTTGCATTGAGCCTGCCTGCAGTTCTTTCTCTTTTGCTCGTGCCGTTTCGTCGTTTGCTACCAAGTTGGTTGGCGTTGATGATCGTGCATTGGTGCATTATGCAAGTGCCGCGGTCGGACGGCGGTTCGGAATCCTAAGACCTTACCGTCCAGCCGGCTCGTGCAGCAGCACGCAGCAGCAGCCTTCTGCCTCGGTGACCTTAAATGGTGACGGATTAATATGTGCATATTATTCTGCCGCACCATTCATCTCTCCGGTCGCTCGCTCGCGTTCCTTTCTTCGGCACACTTCGGGGCCGGGCCGTGCTGACCGTGCGATTGTTCATTACCATTATCGTTCTAGGCATCGTGAGGTTGCAACATCGCCGGGGTCTCACAAGGACAGCAGTTTTTTTTGCTTTCTTTCCCGCATCGGTGGAAGGGAGAAAATTTTGCCCAGCCTTTGTGCCGATCGGTTGGGTATGGCCGGGTTTGTTCCCGTTTTAAGTGCGCTAATAAACTGATCACCTTTTAGTATCGATCACCTGGGGGACAGTTGAATGATGGCAGTAGGAAATAGAGCTGCCACTGGGCAGGAGCAGGAGCAGAGAATTCCGACTAGTGAGTTATGTCAAAAGAAGCACCGCTTTTCGAATTAATAAAAGTAGCTAAGTGGCTTAAGTAAATAATATTACTAGGAGAAAAACATACTCTTAAAAGAGACGTTATAACAGATACCCTATTATACATCGATCCATCGTATTATTGCACAGTGCGCAAGACGAATGAGTACGCAGCCGTTAAGTAATAGCACCAACCACGCATTGCTTAATAGCCGCTAATTTCTTCCGCCCAAGCCTTTGGCGAGTTCCAGAACAGCCACACCACGCTATCAATGGATCACCTCTTGGAGAAGAAGGTCAGCATTCTGTGCTAATGAGAACCCGCCCGTGGCCGACGACTGCAAGGATTGGAGGATGCTCGGATCGATGCTTCGATCTGCTTCGTTCTGATGGACGGATGAGCGTTGAAGCACGCTGGCTGGAGCGTATGCTAATTACCATTAGATCAAACGTTTAATTTGCGGCTTAGAGATCGCTGCCGGTAGAGCGCTAGAGCGCTTATTACCACATCGAACGCTGATCGAGATTTCGGCTCGAAATTGACCGAAGCGTCACGATAGGAAACCATTGAAGCCCGGGCTAACTGGGCTTGTTTTAATTCCATTCTAACTTTAGAATGCGCCGCTACGTCGGTTCGCGCCACGGAAATGGCGTCGTAATGGATGGAAGCGACGAACCCTTACCTCATATTTTGACCGACCGAGTTGTTTGAAGATGGGCCCGGGTCACCCGGGCGTCTGCTCACTGGGCATGCACTGGGTCCGGTGGTCTAGTTTGGTCCGGTTTGGGTTTTCTCTCCCATCTCGACGCTCACTCGGGAAACAAACGGTACAGCGGCCGTGTGATTTTCGGTACGCGATCGATCACACTCGGAAAAGCAAGTCACGGGCTAACGGGTCGCGAGGTGAGCGATTGTGACGAAAGATGTGGAAGAGGCGAAAAAAACACAGGATAAGAAACATCGACTCACGTGAGTCGGAGGCGGAAAGAACGTTTCTAGCGAGCGAAATTTGGAGGAAAAAATCTAATCGAATTTCATTAAACTGGGGAGCCAAGCCAGGGGGGGTTGACGAAATAGAACCCCGAACACTGAACCGCGGTAGTAAACGGTGGCGGGTAAAAAGTGTCCACATCGAAAAGTGCTGTAGCATCAACCGGGGGGACTGTTATGTGATTATCATCGGGCGATGATTATCAGAAATCAATTTTCTTACCTCCGCTGGTGATGAGAATTGGGTCAGTGGTGAGCTGGTAGAATGGAAGCATTTATAAGCATGGGTAGCGAATGAACTGGTGACTTGAACGGTACTTGCTTATTGCATTATGAATTTAAGTCTTTTTTAATGAAATCATTCTTGGAGTTAAGACCAAAGCATTCGCATGGTCTTCTAATCTGATGTTCATAGCTCTTGTCAATGCCGTGCTCGTTTTCCAATTTTCCGCACAACTCGATCGAACGATCTGCTGCCGGCGACTGACGCAAATCGGTTTCCCAGCCGTGTAATTCGATTAGTTTGTGATTTATCCGCTTTTTCACACGCCCGGATTCGATTCCTCGATGTGTGCAGTGAATAGTCGCGCCAAGAACGAATTGATTAAACCGAGGAATTATCTGAGCGAATGAGCAATGAATGAACGCTTCAACGTGTCAGTTAAGTCGTGTTCCAGGGAAGATAACGACCATAATATCAAGGTTCAAATGGTTGCAAACAGATTCCAGCCTGAAGTTCAATAAAATATGAATCTGTAGCTCAATAAATGCACTCACATTCGGCTGGTAGAAAGCTGGCTGACCTGCTTCGCCGGAATGCTCGAGTTGAGGTTGCATTTGTTGATCCAATTCCCCTCGCTATCAAAACAGATCTGACGCGATCGCTAAATGATGCCGCAAAACGAGGCAACGCTTCTATCGCCGCACGTTCAAATCCCTACGCGGTAGCGATTCAAAAGTGATGTCTTTTTCTCCAACCGACCACGGGCTCTGTCCGAATCGTACGTACGGCTGTAAGAGGGAGAGATTCCGCGCACTTAAACGCCTCTATTAGGCATAATTCATTTATCACGTTCCCGCGCTGCATGAATGGGGAGCACCGCTGCACTGACAGTTATGGGGAGCTTTGGATTATTTGGGGTCGGAATCACGGAATCGCGGGCTGGCCTTTCTCCCGGGCAGCGCAAGTGGGTGCCCGGACAGTGGTGCCCATTCACGGTGGAATTCTCTCGGTACGATACCGCCACAACAACACCGAAATCAAACTAACCCGGGCTGAGCAAGGGAAGGATTGAAAGGGCGCCCTTTTCTCCGTTCACAGTTTCCTCAGAAGCACGGCTGCATTCGAGACCGCCAATATCTAACGGGTTCTTGCGCGTAAACTGGTTCCCGGGTGACCGAATCGAACCGCGCCTGAAGCTGCGTTCACGTGTGGACCTCTGCCGGAGTCGGAGTCCCTACCGCACTCGGGATCCCGGACATGCGCGCGATGATGGTCGAACGATGATGACGATGATGGGCCCCGAGAATAACCTCCCGAGTTTCGCGCATCGGGATGGTCACTGCCTGTGCCCTGGTATGGCCGGCCAGTCCAACAATCGGGCCAGTTGGGCCAGATAACACTATAATGGTGTGCAGCTCGTTTGAAACTCATTTCGCTCGTGGATCCGCGAACACGTCCCCCCGGTGCCTGCCTGTACAGGTTGCTTTCTTCCACCGCGAGATCTATCGACGTTTTAACGATTCATTCTTAGCCACTTTCCGCACCAACACAACGGGGCACTTCACGGCCCGCTTCCCGCGCTGCGCGATAAGGTAAGGTTCGTCGCTTGCGCCCGGCCAGGCGCACAGAGAACTCTTACTTTCATTCAGCTCTGGTGCCACCTGGTGGTTAGCGTGATGTTCACCCCAGCAGAGCGTCCGCCGTCGTCGTCGTCGTCGCGTTGTTTGACGACGACGACGACGACGAAGGGCCTCTGGAGCGATGGAGCGAACCAAAGGAGGTCTCTGGTTCAATGGCGCACAGAACGGCGAAATGGTCCGATCCTGCTGGGCACCGCGGTGCGGGTTTCTGCCACGGGGAGACTTCGCATCGCGAGCCCGCTACCTATTGACTGGTACAACCGATCGTGCCCGTACCTAATGGCGTATTCTGGCGGCTGGCGCATTCTCCCCGCGTTTGGGAGCTATTTGGCATAGTTAGAAGCGGCGGAGCGCTCGTGTGTTCCACTTGAAGTGTCCGTTCGCCAGGCACGGAATGCATTTACACTCAGTTGGGGTTAGCTTTTTTTCCTCTCTCTCGCTCCATTGGTAGCCAACATGATCACCGACAGATTGTGCAGGTTCGCAGCCCACGAAACCGTGGGCACATTCTTGCACCGGGAGGTGAGAGTACTTCGCTGCACGTTGCTTTGTATCTGTGAGATACTACTCACTTAGCCTAAAGGCAATATGGAACTCTCTACACAGCAAACATCCAATCTTATATCCTGAATTTTATTACCAAGGATTTTGTAATTGGAAGCTACACAAAGACTATAGTAATAGTAACAGGAAACAGTCACAATAGGGAACTTCTATCCACAGCGTCAGGAACTGAGCTACCTAATCGTCCAGTAACCTTTCCAACGTCTCAAAACCTATGTACATTACCGACTTCCACATTGATATCTCAATTATTTCAATCAAATCAATACTTAAACTAACAAATCTAACAAAATCAGAAGAAAACACCTACATAAAAGTATAAGTATCAGTTCAGTTCAGATCAAGTCAGCTGCAGGAAGAATAAGTTAGAAGCAACATAGAAGTAAAACCTGTCCGTGCCGACGCTGACGACGCGCTGTTTCGTTTTGTAATGTCGTACCGATTGCGAAAGTACAGCACATCAAACTCAGTCTCCAAGCGTCCAGTCCAGCGGTCTTTGTACGGGGACGTACCAATGTCGCGCTTAGAAGCGGTTACGTTACGCCCGGTGCGCATCAACCCATTGTCCGGTAGGGACGCGGAGGCCCCGAGCGAAGCGGCATTTTCGCCGATGCGACGAACGCATCTATGCGCGTGCACGACGTCCGGCACAGGTCGGACTTGCCGACTTGGACGGTGGAGAAGCTGTTAAAGAGAGCGACAGAGAGGGAGAGAAGAAAAAACCGCCAATATCTAACGGGTTCTTGCGCGTAAACTGGTTCCCGGGTGACCGAATCGAACCGCGCCTGAAGCTGCGTTCACGTGTGGACCTCTGCCGGAGTCGGAGTCCCTACCGCACTCGGGATCCCGGACATGTGCGCGATGATGGTCGAACGATGATGACGATGATGGGCCCCGAGAATAACCTCCCGAGTTTCGCGCATCGGGATGGTCACTGCCTGTGCCCTGGTATGGCCGGCCAGTCCAACAATCGGGCCAGTTGGGCCAGATAACACTATAATGGTGTGCAGCTCGTTTGAAACTCATTTCGCTCGTGGATCCGCGAACACGTCCCCCCGGTGCCTGCCTGTACAGGTTGCTTTCTTCCACCGCGAGATCTATCGACGTTTTAACGATTCATTCTTAGCCACTTTCCGCACCAACACAACGGGGCACTTCACGGCCCGCTTCCCGCGCTGCGCGATAAGGTAAGGTTCGTCGCTTGCGCCCGGCCAGGCGCACAGAGAACTCTTACTTTCATTCAGCTCTGGTGCCACCTGGTGGTTAGCGTGATGTTCACCCCAGCAGAGCGTCCGCCGTCGTCGTCGTCGTCGCGTTGTTTGACGACGACGACGACGACGAAGGGCCTCTGGAGCGATGGAGCGAACCAAAGGAGGTCTCTGGTTCAATGGCGCACAGAACGGCGAAATGGTCCGATCCTGCTGGGCACCGCGGTGCGGGTTTCTGCCACGGGGAGACTTCGCATCGCGAGCCCGCTACCTATTGACTGGTACAACCGATCGTGCCCGTACCTAATGGCGTATTCTGGCGGCTGGCGCATTCTCCCCGCGTTTGGGAGCTATTTGGCATAGTTAGAAGCGGCGGAGCGCTCGTGTGTTCCACTTGAAGTGTCCGTTCGCCAGGCACGGAATGCATTTACACTCAGTTGGGGTTAGCTTTTTTTCCTCTCTCTCGCTCCATTGGTAGCCAACATGATCACCGACAGATTGTGCAGGTTCGCAGCCCACGAAACCGTGGGCACATTCTTGCACCGGGAGGTGAGAGTACTTCGCTGCACGACGTTCAAATCCCTACGCGGTAGCGATTCAAAAGTGATGTCTTTTTCTTCAACCGACCACGGGCTCTGTCCGAATCGTACGTACGGCTGTAAGAGGGAGAGATTCCGCGCACTTAAACGCCTCTATTAGGCATAATTCATTTATCACGTTCCCGCGCTGCATGAATGGGGAGCACCGCAGCACTGACAGTTATGGGGAGCTTTGGATTATTTGGGGTCGGAATCACGGAATCGCGGGCTGGCCTTTCTCCCGGGCAGCGCAAGTGGGTGCCCGGACAGTGGTGCCCATTCACGGTGGAATTCTCTCGGTACGATACCGCCACAACAACACCGAAATCAAACTAACCCGGGCTGAGCAAGGGAAGGATTGAAAGGGCGCCCTTTTCTCCGTTCACAGTTTCCTCAGAAGCACGGCTGCATTCGAGCAGCAGCTGCTGTGTTTGAATTGAATTCGGGTTTCAATTGATTGTGATATGAAAGAAAAAGGGTGGAAAAAGACAAGATCACATCGAAGCGATAAGACGAAACGATGCGGAGATACCGATCGGCGACCGTTTCGGGTCGCATTTGTCCGGGAGCATTGTCGTGGGATGAGAAGTGCGCTCGAAAGTGTACTCTCGTGCTCGCTGTTCGAACTAATGGAGATATTTTGTTCCTTCGGTTGATTGGTTTTCGGCATTGAAGCCCTACGGCCCTATCCATTTGCAGTGCTTTCAATGTTTGCGATTGTACTGGACCGAAATTGCCCATTTTAAATCAATGTAAAAGTAGGGATATTGGGTTTGAAGGCATTGGAAACATATTGCCTATCTTCAAATGTTCATTTTCAATAAGTTTCTATTTGCTTTGTATCTGTGAGATACTACTCACTTAGCCTAAAGGCAATATGGAACTCTCTACACAGCAAACATCCAATCTTATATCCTGAATTTTATTACCAAGGATTTTGTAATTGGAAGCTACACAAAGACTATAGTAATAGTAACAGGAAACAGTCTTAGGGGAGGGAACTTCTATCTAGGGAACTTCTATCCACAGCGTCAGGAACTGAGCTACCTAATCGTCCAGTAACCTTTCCAACGTCTCAAAACCTATGTACATTACCGACTTCCACATTGATATCTCAATTATTTCAATCAAATCAATACTTAAACTAACAAATCTAACAAAATCAGAAGAAAACACCTACATAAAAGTATAAGTATCAGTTCAGTTCAGATCAAGTCAGCTGCAGGAAGAATAAGTTAGAAGCAACATAGAAGTAAAACCTGTCCGTGCCGACGCTGACGACGCGCTGTTTCGTTTTGTAATGTCGTACCGATTGCGAAAGTACAGCACATCAAACTCAGTCTCCAAGCGTCCAGTCCAGCGGTCTTTGTACGGGGACGTACCAATGTCGCGCTTAGAAGCGGTTACGTTACGCCCGGTGCGCATCAACCCATTGTCCGGTAGGGACGCGGAGGCCCCGAGCGAAGCGGCATTTTCGCCGATGCGACGAACGCATCTATGCGCGTGCACGACGTCCGGCACAGGTCGGACTTGCCGACTTGGACGGTGAAGAAGCTGTTAAAGAGAGCGACAGAGAGGGAGAGAAGAAAACACCGCCAATATCTAACGGGTTCTTGCGCGTAAACTGGTTCCCGGGTGACCGAATCGAACCGCGCCTGAAGCTGCGTTCACGTGTGGACCTCTGCCGGAGTCGGAGTCCCTACCGCACTCGGGATCCCGGACATGCGCGCGATGATGGTCGAACGATGATGACGATGATGGGCCCCGAGAATAACCTCCCGAGTTTCGCGCATCGGGATGGTCACTGCCTGTGCCCTGGTATGGCCGGCCAGTCCAACAATCGGGCCAGTTGGGCCAGATAACACTATAATGGTGTGCAGCTCGTTTGAAACTCATTTCGCTCGTGGATCCGCGAACACGTCCCCCCGGTGCCTGCCTGTACAGGTTGCTTTCTTCCACCGCGAGATCTATCGACGTTTTAACGATTCATTCTTAGCCACTTTCCGCACCAACACAACGGGGCACTTCACGGCCCGCTTCCCGCGCTGCGCGATAAGGTAAGGTTCGTCGCTTGCGCCCGGCCAGGCGCACAGAGAACTCTTACTTTCATTCAGCTCTGGTGCCACCTGGTGGTTAGCGTGATGTTCACCCCAGCAGAGCGTCCGCCGTCGTCGTCGTCGTCGCGTTGTTTGACGACGACGACGACGACGAAGGGCCTCTGGAGCGATGGAGCGAACCAAAGGAGGTCTCTGGGTACTCTCGTGCTCGCTGTTCGAACTAATGGAGATATTTTGTTCCTTCGGTTGATTGGTTTTCGGCATTGAAGCCCTACGGTGTCCTCCATTTGCAGTGCTTTCAATGTTTGCGATTGTACTGGACCGAAATTGCCCGTTTTAAATCAATGTAAAAGTAGGGATATTGGGTTTGAAGGCATTGGAAACATATTGCCTATCTTCAAATGTTCATTTTCAATAAGTTTCTATTTGCTTTGTATCTGTGAGATACTACTCACTTAGCCTAAAGGCAATATGGAACTCTCTACACAGCAAACATCCAATCTTATATCCTGAATTTTATTACCAAGGATTTTGTAATTGGAAGCTACACAAAGACTATAGTAATAGTAACAGGAAACAGTCACAATAGGGAACTTCTATCCACAGCGTCAGGAACTGAGCTACCTAATCGTCCAGTAACCTTTCCAACGTCTCAAAACCTATGTACATTACCGACTTCCACATTGATATCTCAATTATTTCAATCAAATCAATACTTAAACTAACAAATCTAACAAAATCAGAAGAAAACACCTACATAAAAGTATAAGTATCAGTTCAGTTCAGATCAAGTCAGCTGCAGGAAGAATAAGTTAGAAGCAACATAGAAGTAAAACCTGTCCGTGCCGACGCTGACGACGCGCTGTTTCGTTTTGCAATGTCGTACCGATTGCGAAAGTACAGCACATCAAACTCAGTCTCCAAGCGTCCAGTCCAGCGGTCTTTGTACGGGGACGTACCAATGTCGCGCTTAGAAGCGGTTACGTTACGCCCGGTGCGCATCAACCCATTGTCCGGTAGGGACGCGGAGGCCCCGAGCGAAGCGGCATTTTCGCCGATGCGACGAACGCATCTATGCGCGTGCACGACGTCCGGCACAGGTCGGACTTGCCGACTTGGACGGTGAAGAAGCTGTTAAAGAGAGCGACAGAGAGGGAGAAACGACCATAATATCAAGGTTCAAATGGTTGCAAACAGATTCCAGCCTGAAGTTCAATAAAATATGAATCTGTAGCTCAATAAATGCACTCACATTCGGCTGGTAGAAAGCTGACTGACCTGCTTCGCCGGAATGCTCGAGTTGAGGTTGCATTTGTTGATCCAATTCCCCTCGCTATCAAAACAGATCTGACGCGATCGCTAAATGATGCCGCAAAACGAGGCAACGCTTCTATCGCCGCACGTTCAAATCCCTACGCGGTAGCGATTCAAAAGTGATGTCTTTTTCTTCAACCGACCACGGGCTCTGTCCGAATCGTACGTACGGCTGTAAGAGGGAGAGATTCCGCGCACTTAAACGCCTCTATTAGGCATAATTCATTTATCACGTTCCCGCGCTGCATGAATGGGGAGCACCGCTGCACTGACAGTTATGGGGAGCTTTGGATTATTTGGGGTCGGAATCACGGAATCGCGGGCTGGCCTTTCTCCCGGGCAGCGCAAGTGGGTGCCCGGACAGTGGTGCCCATTCACGGTGGAATTCTCTCGGTACGATACCGCCACAACAACACCGAAATCAAACTAACCCGGGCTGAGCAAGGGAAGGATTGAAAGGGCGCCCTTTTCTCCGTTCACAGTTTCCTCAGAAGCACGGCTGCATTCGAGCAGCAGCTGCTGTGTTTGAATTGAATTCGGGTTTCAATTGATTGTGATATGAAAGAAAAAGGGTGGAAAAAGACAAGATCACATCGAAGCGATAAGACGAAACGATGCGGAGATACCGATCGGCGACCGTTTCGGGTCGCATTTGTCCGGGAGCATTGTCGTGGGATGAGAAGTGCGCTCGAAAGTGTACTCTCGTGCTCGCTGTTCGAACTAATGGAGATATTTTGTTCCTTCGGTTGATTGGTTTTCGGCATTGAAGCCCTACGGCCCTATCCATTTGCAGTGCTTTCAATGTTTGCGATTGTACTGGACCGAAATTGCCCATTTTAAATCAATGTAAAAGTAGGGATATTGGGTTTGAAGGCATTGGAAACATATTGCCTATCTTCAAATGTTCATTTTCAATAAGTTTCTATTTGCTTTGTATCTGTGAGATACTACTCACTTAGCCTAAAGGCAATATGGAACTCTCTACACAGATGAGCAATGAATGAACGCTTCAACGTGTCAGTTAAGTCGTGTTCCAGGAAAGATAACGACCATAATATCAAGGTTCAAATGGTTGCAAACAGATTCCAGCCTGAAGTTCAATAAAATATGAATCTGTAGCTCAATAAATGCACTCACATTCGGCTGGTAGAAAGCTGACTGACCTGCTTCGCCGGAATGCTCGAGTTGAGGCTGCATTTGTTGATCCAATCCCCCTCGCTATCAAAACAGATCTGACGCGATCGCTAAATGATGCCGCAAAACGAGGCAACGCTTCTATCGCCGCACGTTCAAATCCCTACGCGGTAGCGATTCAAAAGTGATGTCTTTTTCTTCAACCGACCACGGGCTCTGTCCGAATCGTACGTACGGCTGTAAGAGGGAGAGATTCCGCGCACTTAAACGCCTCTATTAGGCATAATTCATTTATCACGTTCCCGCGCTGCATGAATGGGGAGCACCGCTGCACTGACAGTTATGGGGAGCTTTGGATTATTTGGGGTCGGAATCACGGAATCGCGGGCTGGCCTTTCTCCCGGGCAGCGCAAGTGGGTGCCCGGACAGTGGTGCCCATTCACGGTGGAATTCTCTCGGTACGATACCGCCACAACAACACCGAAATCAAACTAACCCGGGCTGAGCAAGGGAAGGATTGAAAGGGCGCCCTTTTCTCCGTTCACAGTTTCCTCAGAAGCACGGCTGCATTCGAGCAGCAGCTGCTGTGTTTGAATTGAATTCGGGTTTCAATTGATTGTGATATGAAAGAAAAAGGGTGGAAAAAGACAAGATCACATCGAAGCGATAAGACGAAACGATGCGGAGATACCGATCGGCGACCGTTTCGGGTCGCATTTGTCCGGGAGCATTGTCGTGGGATGAGAAGTGCGCTCGAAAGTGTACTCTCGTGCTCGCTGTTCGAACTAATGGAGATATTTTGTTCCTTCGGTTGATTGGTTTTCGGCATTGAAGCCCTACGGCCCTATCCATTTGCAGTGCTTTCAATGTTTGCGATTGTACTGGACCGAAATTGCCCATTTTAAATCAATGTAAAAGTAGGGATATTGGGTTTGAAGGCATTGGAAACATATTGCCTATCTTCAAATGTTCATTTTCAATAAGTTTCTATTTGCTTTGTATCTGTGAGATACTACTCACTTAGCCTAAAGGCAATATGGAACTCTCTACACAGCAAACATCCAATCTTATATCCTGAATTTTA
This sequence comes from Anopheles cracens, assembly GCA_002091845.1. Classification (NCBI taxonomy): domain Eukaryota; kingdom Metazoa; phylum Arthropoda; class Insecta; order Diptera; family Culicidae; genus Anopheles; species Anopheles cracens. The sequence goes on from KZ067893.1 coordinate 98,444, forward strand.
TTACCAAGGATTTTGTAATTGGAAGCTACACAAAGACTATAGTAATAGTAACAGGAAACAGTCACAATAGGGAACTTCTATCCACAGCGTCAGGAACTGAGCTACCTAATCGTCCAGTAACCTTTCCAACGTCTCAAAACCTATGTACATTACCGACTTCCACATTGATATCTCAATTATTTCAATCAAATCAATACTTAAACTAACAAATCTAACAAAATCAGAAGAAAACACCTACATAAAAGTATAAGTATCAGTTCAGTTCAGATCAAGTCAGCTGCAGGAAGAATAAGTTAGAAGCAACATAGAAGTAAAACCTGTCCGTGCCGACGCTGACGACGCGCTGTTTCGTTTTGCAATGTCGTACCGATTGCGAAAGTACAGCACATCAAACTCAGTCTCCAAGCGTCCAGTCCAGCGGTCTTTGTACGGGGACGTACCAATGTCGCGCTTAGAAGCGGTTACGTTACGCCCGGTGCGCATCAACCCATTGTCCGGTAGGGACGCGGAGGCCCCGAGCGAAGCGGCATTTTCGCCGATGCGACGAACGCATCTATGCGCGTGCACGACGTCCGGCACAGGTCGGACTTGCCGACTTGGACGGTGAAGAAGCTGTTAAAGAGAGCGACAGAGAGGGAGAGAAGAAAACACCGCCAATATCTAACGGGTTCTTGCGCGTAAACTGGTTCCCGGGTGACCGAATCGAACCGCGCCTGAAGCTGCGTTCACGTGTGGACCTCTGCCGGAGTCGGAGTCCCTACCGCACTCGGGATCCCGGACATGTGCGCGATGATGGTCGAACGATGATGACGATGATGGGCCCCGAGAATAACCTCCCGAGTTTCGCGCATCGGGATGGTCACTGCCTGTGCCCTGGTATGGCCGGCCAGTCCAACAATCGGGCCAGTTGGGCCAGATAACACTATAATGGTGTGCAGCTCGTTTGAAACTCATTTCGCTCGTGGATCCGCGAACACGTCCCCCCGGTGCCTGCCTGTACAGGTTGCTTTCTTCCACCGCGAGATCTATCGACGTTTTAACGATTCATTCTTAGCCACTTTCCGCACCAACACAACGGGGCACTTCACGGCCCGCTTCCCGCGCTGCGCGATAAGGTAAGGTTCGTCGCTTGCGCCCGGCCAGGCGCACAGAGAACTCTTACTTTCATTCAGCTCTGGTGCCACCTGGTGGTTAGCGTGATGTTCACCCCAGCAGAGCGTCCGCCGTCGTCGTCGTCGTCGCGTTGTTTGACGACGACGACGACGACGAAGGGCCTCTGGAGCGATGGAGCGAACCAAAGGAGGTCTCTGGTTCAATGGCGCACAGAACGGCGAAATGGTCCGATCCTGCTGGGCACCGCGGTGCGGGTTTCTGCCACGGGGAGACTTCGCATCGCGAGCCCGCTACCTCTTGACTGGTACAACCGATCGTGCCCGTACCTAATGGCGTATTCTGGCGGCTGGCGCATTCTCCCCGCGTTTGGGAGCTATTTGGCATAGTTAGAAGCGGCGGAGCGCTCGTGTGTTCCACTTGAAGTGTCCGTTCGCCAGGCACGGAATGCATTTACACTCAGTTGGGGTTAGCTTTTTTTCCTCTCTCTCGCTCCATTGGTAGCCAACATGATCACCGACAGATTGTGCAGGTTCGCAGCCCACGAAACCGTGGGCACATTCTTGCACCGGGAGGTGAGAGTACTTCGCTGCACG
>KZ067893.1:101497-117167 GCA_002091845.1 Anopheles cracens
GCCGAAATGCCGGCAAAGTAGCTCCCGGCCGGAGACCCGAAATCGTTGGCCTTGTTTCGAGAGTGAATTTAGCGTACGAATCGCGAGCGGGAGCGCACGCGCGCCCGTGAATTTGACGTGCGCGTGGAACGCACGCAGCCCTGCCAGCCTAACCAGGCTCCCGCGTTTCGACGCGATCAATGTCGAAAGCCGAGTCGAACGGTGCGAACCCGGGCTACCGATTCCTCCCGGGGCCCGGCTGTTCCGCAGAAACCCGTGGGGAAGCCGACGGAAACAGGCAGCATAAACAATCCCCCCTTCACCAATCGTTTATTATCAATATATGATTTGAATGATGGCGAGCGAAATCAGATCAGGCAGGCTGGCAAATGCTTTTAAACGCTCCAGCAGCAGCAGCCGGAGAAGGTAGGAAAAAAACAAACAGGGCAGGAATGGCAACTGGCATGCGTGTTTGTGGGTTTTGTGTCCGTGTACGCTTCGGTGTTTATCTTCCGGCACGCTGAATTAATGGAGCTACTCACCGAATTCGACATGTTTCGTTGCTGGGAAGTGGGCAGTGTTGAGTGTTCGGGTGGAAAGAGTTGCTGAGTTGAAAGCTGAGGCTTGCGAAAACAAAGAAGTCCAACAAGGGGGAGCTAATCCCGGTGGTGATGGCTACGTTTGACGTTTTAATTAGCTGGGGCACGTTGTTTGCTTGGAGCCCGGGAATTCGGGACCGATAAAAGATCACTAGAAAGCTCATGTGTTGCTTTATCGTGTGTGGTTAATAAATGTAAATGCAATGGTGAAACAGCTGTCCCTTTCGGGAGCATTTCATTCAATTGTCTTCACACGACCGAAACACAAAACGGAAAACTCTTACTTGTAGCGATCTCCGTAATCATTATTACACTGCGATACGTTTGACAGAAACAGTCTCCTTTTCAAGTTTATGGCCGTACTCCATACTCACGGCACCTCTTTTTCCCTTCTTTCTTTTTGGTTTTCCGCAGGTAAGCTTCGCCGATAGCACAAGCCTAATGGAGGTGGACGATTCGGGCCAATTTAAAAACTGACCTCCCGAGAGCAGCCCCACACGCTAATGGTATGTAACTGTGCCACTGTGGCGAGCCGGTTCGTTGCATTCCCACTCCCTGGGCTCCCTGGAGCATGGACCGTCTGGAGTTTGCGAAAATCATTTGCACATCTATCTTAATAGCCAACAGAATCGAGCGACAGAACGACCGGCGAACACGATAACAAGCCATCGCTCCAAAACATATTGACTTCAATTTGTACTCTCGCCCGACCGGCAACGACTCAATCCCGTGGCGTCGTGGCATCGATGTATCTACGGCCTACGTACGAGCGCTGTTCCCACCCGGAATGCCAGCGTTAGAACCCACTTTATCACTCCGCCGCAGCTGCAGCTTTACATTTCCGCGCCGCGGCTTTGGATTATGTAAGCGCTGCCCAATAAACAACGAGTCTCGCTGGCTTTCCCAGGATCGCGAGCAGGCTCGGCAGGCTCGGCTGCACTGACCACCGGAGCCGGGGCGCGAAACGTTCTCGTTCGTGTGCCGGGCGAATAGTATGCTAATTTTATTCAATTATTCCACCGCAATTGAGCGGCACACTCACCGCCCCGAGGCGCTGGCTCTGGAGAGGCTGGTGTCTGGGGCGGATATCAAGTAACACAGAGAGCGAGAGAGAGAGAGAGAGAGAGCGACGCACTTCTTCACCGTCGGACGGAGTCACCACACGGCGACAATGAGCTTTTAATCGCGCTCCGGCTCGGTAATGTGAAAATAATCCTCTCGGACGCGAGATCTCTGGCCGTGCTGGCTACTCATGCAAATTTGAGCCTAATCAAAGCCGTCCCAAGAGGAAGTCTTGGGAAAGTGGTTTGTTGTGACTGCTAATGCGCTGGATCGTTACCTAGGCTGAAGATCAGCCAGCCTTTGAAAGATGGTTTCGCCTAGAAGGGCACATGATGTCCATCTCGCAATTAAATGAATTATGGCGCGTGTGCTTATGAAGTATGAAGCTGAACCGAAAGCAGGCTCGAAGCCGGCTTGTCAGGCGGGTCTGTGAAAAATGAAAACTGGCAACTGCGCTGATCACGTCCGCCGGTGATTGTTTCTCGGCAAAATGTCGCAAAAGATTCGCAGAAATCACACATCGTTTAGGTAGCGTGAAAGATGCGTCGAACGCATTACGCACGGTTCGGTCGTTCCTGAATGCGTCCGAAGGGGTTCTGCTGCCATAACAACCGGGTCCCGCTTACTATAATTAGCGGCAAAACCACAAGCGGCAATCAAACACGCGCGAATGCAACGCAACAGAACACGACACGTTGTCATCGTCATCGCAGTGTAGTTGTCGCGCTTATGGCGGCGCAAAGATATGCGGACCTGGTGCTTCGGCACGCGGAGGACGTTACTCTTGTTGTGACCGTCTGGTTGAGATACGCGGCTAGGTGAAGATCCTGGCCTCCTTCCCTTCCCGCCTCCTGATGGTTATGACTGATGAAGGCTTAGGCACCACAAGAACGGCTGGGCAGCAGCAGCAGCAGCAGAACCAAGCAAGCAACCTCCACGGCGAACGGGGTTAAGGGTGTACACAGCAGACGATCGGAGCAGTTGAACTGGGGACTATTTTAATTATGACAATTCTCGCCCCAAGCACTTTCGCTACCCCCCGCTCCCCAGCGCCGACGTCACCCGGCTGGAAAAGTGAGCTGCATCTCTCCCTGTTCTTCAGCTCGGGTCTGTGAGAGAGCCGCCCGCCGAGCGCGCTGTCGAGCGTTGCGCCGTTCATAAGACATGATCCAGAAGGTCTTCTTCTGTTGGTCTGCTGGACCTCATACTAGTAAGAAGCTCCTATATCCGGGCGATCTGCTTGGAAATATATCCCACTAGAGGCAATATATATCTATCTCATATCTAACTAGCTAACTCTATGTCTGAAGAAGAAGAATGAAGATTCACGTGCCCTAACCCCTATTTGTACGACTTTGTTGGATGAGTCTGGTCCAATCAGGTGTCTGGAAAAGCTTCTGGAATAGCCGGTGGCCCAAAACAGGTGTCTCAGATCATGTCAACGTGATGACATAGAGCTACCAATCAGGGAGACAAGATTTTGGAGTAGAACTTTCCGGATATAGCGCTTTCATAAATATGCCAATACAACGAGCATAATCAGTGCAGAACTGAATGGAAATAAAACAGCCACAATTCTTCTGCTACACACAACAAAAGGTTAAAATAATGGAATAATTTATATCCAGCGATACCGGCTACTACAACAGCTATAAAACTTTTAACTAGTACATCAAATATATTTTAACATTCCCTTTCCTATTTATGCTCACATTACTCTCCAAGCATGCAATGTAAAACAAGTTATTCACCAACAAGTTTATAGCTGGAGCAGGCCTCCCAGTTTCGCCTGCCCGGCGAAGCCATCAGCCTTGCCAGACAATTGCCCGATTGTCTATCACCGCCAAATGGGACATCGGATCAGCCGGGCCAGGGGCGCTGAAATAGAAAACTGTGCTACAAAACGTATGGAAACAGTTAGCCGCGCTTACGCTCGCCTGCCCGGCGGCACGCGCAACGGGTACAGCGAACGGGCGGACGGCCCGAAAGTGGCCGACCACACAGTGCCACCGGCGATGCCACGGCGCTTCACTCCACTTGGGAACCGGCTGACCGACTGACTGTTCGCGTAACCGTAACAGTGCCCAGTTGGGAGCGACTCCTTTCACGCCACAAAAGCCGGTGGATTAGAGAAGTTTTTGACGACGTTGTGGTAAAAGGACGATCGAACAATTGGCGTTTTTATTAATTGTACCAACCCAATTGTTACGTGCACATTCTCACGTCCCGTTCGCTGCTTTCTTCTGGGAGCACGTACGGTACACTCGAGCCCCCGGTTCTGAACAACGAGTGAGTAATCGTTCGCGGACGGCTGTGCAAACTGCTCAATGTCACAGCATGATTGGCCGGGACCACTTGGGACCCCGGTTGACCCGTTTTCCTTTCACTGCAATGTGGAGAAATGGCGAATCTGCGCGCTCAGTGAATTGAGCGCTCCGTCCAGGCATTCTACGAATTCCAGGCGCTAGGCTCATCCGGATCCGGGCAATCACGCGCGCGGCCCCTACTCCACCGCTGAATAAGACACTATCAATCATCATCACACATTGGAGGCCCAATTGTCCAGCTGATGGCGATGTATGCTCCCATTTGCACGAGCCCCACATCCCACGGGACCAACGGTGATCGTCCAGCTGACCCTGGCTGCTCGGTGCCGTAATCTTACCCCGGCCCCGGGTCCTAACACCCATTTGTGGAAGTTCAAGATTAATGACCCGACGAGGGCAACAAAAACTCCAAATCAAAACGGTATTGGGATGTGTGCGAGACGCAGCAACCACGCGGGCGCATCTTTGTGCAGTTTTGCGAACACTTGGCAGATTTCATATTCTGTGTGGCGAATTGTGCGAACTACTCCTACTCACCGGGGTCAGCCGGTTCCTGCTGTGTGCCCCCTCCACCATTGCGACCGGCTCGACATTCAATTAGAATTGAAACCCTTTCGGGGTCCGGCGAGCTAACGGAATGCTCCGCCCGGGTAAAAACAGGCGGGCCAGATTTTGGCGGCGATAGTGGCGGCCGCTTTTCTCCTCCGTGTCCGTGTTCCTGCGCGCGTCGTTGATGTTCGATAATGCGCGTGCGATGGCTCTTTACGCACAAATCGTTACAACGCGGGTAGGCGTTCATACGGCGCGGTGAAGTTCACATCCAAACATGCCATGATATCGAAGTTCACCGCACCGCGACCGGTAAGATCGAAGTAGGTCATGGATTTCAAAGTTTGCCCGACGCTGGAGTTTCTTTCTGTCGCTACAGAAGAAGTGTCTCGACAAATCTGTATCAGTTACCGGAGCGTGTGTGTGTCTGTGCCTGTGACATGTGTTGTGCAATCGATGTACCTGTGCAGTTGGATATGGAATCCGATCGGATCTACCCGGCGACGACAGCGATACGAAGCTATCGGCAGGATCCAATCTAGCAGGCATGGATGAGGTGAGCGCGTCGGGCGTGCTTATCCCGGGATAGTGTGCGATTTCAGTTTTTGGCAACAGCGTTTGGCATATTTTGGCGCAGCTTTATGGAGCGACGCTGGTTAATTGGAGCCCGGCCGGATTAGGGTGCGTGTTTTATGCGATGTCGGACATGTTTCGAATGTGTTTAATACACTGTGGCCGCTGCTTCTTCATTGGCACAGCAAGTAGGTACTTGAGTAAGTCTTGGCGTGGCATTTCTGGCATTAGGGTTGAGTTTGCCATTAGGGTTTCTTTTTTGGAAAAAAATCTTTGGGACGATTGTCCAACATTTCTTCTGAATGGCCCAAAACGACAATACGCCCAGGGTTTTGTTGAATTATAAAAAGCCGATTCCTCCCCAAAGTTGGTGCAAGTTCAGCGAGATTAAACGATGTTTCCGTTGCGCCTCTACCTTTACCGTTGCAGCTTAATCCGGCACCTTTTTGTCGATCCCAAAGATATCGATCCAATGAACCACCAAAGCGTTCGGATTACCGAGCCGGTGTTGATCCACCCTCCCTCTGCTCCCCTCCCCCACCCCCCCACGGGTCTATCGAAAACCCATCATTAAGTATCGTTCCGAGCCGAGCTGTGGCTTTCTTGGTCTTCGCTTTACGCTGCACTGTTTTTCACCCCTCGTGCTGCGCATGCGTGAGCGAAGAACCGCGAGATCGTTCCGAGCCGAGCTGTGGCTTTCTTGGTCTTCGCTTTACGCTGCACTGTTTTTCACCCCTCGTGCTGCGCATGCGTGAGCGAAGAACCGCGAGCAGGTGCTTTAAAAGAAATCAGATCCCGTTACCACCCGGCGTATCGCTTATTGAACTTTCTCCCCGTCGCCCATCCGCCGCTTCCCACCTGCGCGCACTGTCCCCGTTGTTCGGCGTATTGTTTTTATTGGCGGAAAATATTCGTAATCTCTCGCTGGAATACCCGTATCAACCGATCGGCCCGGAACTGTTTCGGGCGGACGGTGTATGTCAATGCGGAAAGATTAGACGCTTGGTGGAACCGTTTCAAGGTCTGAGGGTGTACCTTTCCAGACAATTATGACATATTTTGGAAACATGCGTCGATTAGTCCAGTTAGGCGCTTCATCGGCCGGTCGCGGTTCCGGAAACACGGCGGGAGGTTTATTGGATCGGAAACAGTTTATTATTGGCAGATGTGAATAACAAATTAATAATTACCCATAAAACTGTTAAGCCGTAAACGTTGCGTCGAGCTAACTTCGGTCCGTGGAAGAGTGCAGCCCGTTTGAAAAGGGTCACTTTATGGCCGTTCCTGGTGGCGTACGTTTCATTGTGGTCGCCACGAGAGCGGGAGAGAAATTGCTTACAGCTAGCGAGTAATTAACCGATCGGATCGGTGGCGCCGGAAGACTGTCGGGGTGGACTCGTGGAATTGTAATTTGGGAGCCGATCGAAGAAAATTCGTTCTACAGCCTTTTTATAACCCTGTTCAAACCGTTAGAAATCAACCTCGCGCGATGGAATGAAGCAGGGGACTTTAGTTTTTAGGGAGTGAGCGAACATCGATGCTGGAGTTGAGAATAGAGCTAGTTTTTTTGTGTATTAAACTTAATAAATTTCTTGAGCTCATTTCACGCCACAAAAGCCGGTGGATTAGAGAAGTTTTTGACGACGTTGTGGTAAAAGGACGATCGAACAATTGGCGTTTTTTTTTATTAACTGTACCAACTCAATTGTTACGTGCACATTCTCACGACCCGTTCGCCGCTTTCTTCTGGGAGCGCGTACGGTACACTCGAGCCCCCGGTTCTGAACAACGAGTGAGTAATCGTTCGCGGACGGCTGTGCAAACTGCTCAATGTCACAGCATGATTGGCCGGGACCACTTGGGACCCCGGTTGACCCGTTTTCCTTTCACTGCAATGTGGAGAAATGGCGAATCTGCGCGCCCAGTGAATTGAGCGCTCCGTCCAGGCATTCTACGAATTCCAGGCGCTAGGCTCATCCGGATCCGGGCAATCACGCGCGCGGCCCCTACTCCACCGCTGAATAAGACACTATCAATCATCATCACACATTGGAGGCCCAATTGTCCAGCTGATGGCGATGTATGCTCCCATTTGCACGAGCCCCACATCCCACGGGACCAACGGTGATCGTCCAGCTGACCCTGGCTGCTCGGTGCCGTAATCTTACCCCGGCCCCGGGTCCTAACACCCATTTGTGGAAGTTCAAGATTAATGACCCGACGAGGGCAACAAAAACTCCAAATCAAAACGGAATGGTTTCCTATCGTGACGCTTCGGTCAATTTCGAGCCGAAATCTCGATCAGCGTTCGATGTGGTAATAAGCGCTCTAGCGCTCTACCGGCAGCGATCTCTAAGCCGCAAATTAAACGTTTGATCTAATGGTAATTAGCATACGCTCCAGCCAGCGTGCTTCAACGCTCATCCGTCCATCAGAACGAAGCAGATCGAAGCATCGATCCGAGCATCCTTTGCAGTCGTCGGCCACTGGCGGGTTCTCATTAGCACAGAATGCTGACCTTCTTCTCCAAGAGGTGATCCATTGATAGCGTGGTGTGGCTGTTCTGGAAAGGATGGGAGATATATAAACCTATTCCACGGTGATTAAGCACGCCCTACGATTGGGGCATTGATAAATGGGATGAGCGGGAGATGTGATTTACTTTTCCATAACGCAACGCATTACGAATCGAGCTAATCATAATATTTTCCCCCCACCATCCAGTGAGTAGCTTTACAGCTCCAACTGCTGAGCAAACATCCTCCCATCCTAGGACGGAGACGGAGTAAGATAGAACACCACAGTTTCCTGTTAACTAACCCCAGGGAGGGGGGGGGAGGAGGGCTACAGGAGTCAATGATATGAGCATTCCATCAACCCCGGGGAAACGAACCCCGATGCTGAAAGCTTTTCCGGTCAGTGGTGGCAGAAAAAAAACTAATATTCATACCACTCCAACCGCAGCAAATCCGGCATGTTGCACCCTAGAACCGGGACGAGCGAATTCATCGATAATCATTGAGCAGCACAGGCGAGCAGCAGACCAACAACAGCAATAGCATCGAGAGAGGGAGAGAAAAAAAACGATGCAACCACCAATCGTCTCTCCAGCGGCGTGTATGCAGAGTGAAGCAGCTGCATGCAACTGGCTGGCGGGATGGATGGAGCCAATAGTAAAACCGGACATCGTAAATTGATGCCTTCTACTTTATCAATGTAAAACGGTAAAATCTACAACTGCACGGTTGGTTTTTGTGTTGGCCCTCTGCCGTTTATCCGGTTGAGGCTATTTTTAGTGCAAAAAAAGAAGAACCCTTTTTGCTTTGCACGCTCACGATAAGCTACTGGGTGATGGTGATGATGAGCTAGTGGGCTGTGGATTGACCGAGCTGACCGCGGAGCATATATTGTTTGTTCTTTCGATTGTAGAAGCGACTTCCAATGTGCGGACTGTTTGCGAACTGCGGACCCAATTAATGTTTTGATTTATACACCTCAAGCGACCTCAACCCAAGCGGCAGGCGGAGTCTTGGTGTATCGGTGGTTCGCTTTGCATCCGCCACGCACACTGCAATCGAACGCAATCGATCACATTGGCTCACTTTAACACCTTCCGTCCGAGCAACCCATGCTCCATTGCGGAGCGCGGTTCGTCGCTTGCTCGTTTGTGGCGTTGTCCGCTTCACGATCGATTCATCGATCTTCGTCGCTCGGTCGGGCCCCTTTCGCATGGACAGTTGCCGGAGGTAAATTAATGATTAATTTTTTAATCGTCTCGGGTGCCTTTCTTGCCATCACGCGCTATTAGTTGCGACGGAAAAAAACGAGGGCGAGCATGTGAGCTAGAACTGAAACCAATGCCGGTAATGAAGCACGCCCAAAACCGCACGGAATGTTCTGAAGAACCCGCGCGCACCCGTTAGACCCGGGGGGTCGGAGGCCGGTGAAAAAAGGGGGACGCAGTGAGTCGCCTGCATCCGTGGCACCCCTTTTAACGACCGGATATTGATCGAATTACTTCCAGCCTACCGTTCGGGCCGGCAAAAGGGGCTTCGTGCGAGCTGAAAATCACGAGAATCATTAGCTTCTTTCCAGGGCACGAGCGCTAGGAATCGCACATTCAACTAGGGCGGCTGAGTTTGTAATGAATTGTATTAAAATTTATTTATAAAACTTATTAAAACTCGTTCGTTCAGCCACGAACCACGCGTTCCCACGCGAACGAAACCTTCACCCAAAAAATGTCTCATGCTAGCGCAGGTTACATAAGCATGCTAATTTCCAACCCGATCGTGTCTTCCCAGCGTACCACGTTTTCGATTCGTCACCAAAAATGTGGTGTAAAGTCAACCGTGAACGAAGGGGACGGGATACGGCATCGGACTGCGTAAACGGCACGATGAGCTGGCGATGGGCGAAGTTCCCGAAGTGAAACCGAAAGTGACACAAATTCGCTTATGGTTGTGCGGTGCGGAGCGATGATGCATAATAAATGTGCAAATCGAAGCGGCGGCCCGCCAAAGGCTCGGGCGGAAGAAATTAGCGGCTATTAAGCAATACGTGGTTGGTGCTATTACTTAACGGCTGCTTACTCATTCGTCTTGCGGGGGGATGCGTGCGCACGCGAGTCGGCTGGCGCACAGACCAACCTGCAAGATCAAAGGAGGAGCGCGTTTGGATAGAGACGATCGGCTGCATTTACTCGCACTCGCAAGTGCACACCTGTTTTGTGCCGAGCAAAAACAAGGTCGACCGTAGATGCTAGAAACGAACGATAAGTCTGACCGTTCACACACCGGCACCGGCAGCAGTGTAGGTCGCGTCTTAACCACACCGGGCCCAACGAACAGATCGAGCACTATCAGAGCTTGCGCATGAATAAAACAATCCTGCGATCCTGGGCTGGGTCAGGCCGATAAGACTTCAACCGGCGAGTAAAAGCGACGAACCCCTGGAAATGGTTCCGTCACTGGGTGTCTCAAGCAATCCGTGACGTTCCTTATGCGCCGGTGCCCGGCACAATGCAAACGAAATCTGCGTGACATGTTCGGCACTTGCATAATGCACCAATGCACGATCATCAACGCCAACCAACTTGGTAGCAAACGACGAAACGGCACGAGCAAAAGGGAAAGAACTGCAGGCAGGCTCAATGCAACCCCATCCACGCCCCGGGTAAGTCGGGCCATCCAAAAGCGAATTTAGCCGGGAAAACCGGGCCCGTGTGCGTGTGTGTGTGTGTGTCTACCCCGCTAGCACCGTTTTCTTGGCGTTTGTTTTTCCCACTCCACCGTTGCCCGGTTTCCCGTTCTCGATAGATTATCAACACACTCGCCGGGCCCGGTCCCATACGAAAGAAGTTGTCACCGTTTCGCCACTGTCACCGATACCGGTGTGCCGGGGTAACGCGAAACGCAACGCAAACGATTCACACGACAACTCCGCCCCAGCGGGCAAGCGACGAACCCGAACCCGGTGGCAACAGAAACGGTTCGCCTCGGTGCGGCCGCTTATCGACTTTGTCTACCGCAATTGCCTATCGTCGTTCCGCGAATCTGCCGACGGGGGTCTGCCGACCAGCCATTGTTTTCCGTCCGGCGATACTCTGATATTTTAATTTGAAATAACCGAAAGTGACACAAATTCGCTTATGGTTGTGCGGTGCGGAGCGATGATGCATAATAAATGTGCAAATCGAAGCGGCGGCCCGCCAAAGGCTCGGGCGGAAGAAATTAGCGGCTATTAAGCAATACGTGGTTGGTGCTATTACTTAACGGCTGCTTACTCATTCGTCTTGCGCACTGTGCAATAATACGATGGATCGATGTATAAAGGGGTATCTGTTATAACGTCTCTTTTAAGAGTATGTTTTTCTCCTAGTAATATTATTTACTTAAGCCACTTAGCTAATTTTATTAATTCGAAAATCGGTGCTTCTTTTGACATAACTCACTAGTCGGAATTCTCTGCTCCTGCTCCTGCCCAGTGGCAGCTCTTTTTCCTACTGCCTTCATTCAACTGTCCCCCAGGTGATCGATACTAAAAGGTGATCAGTTTATTAGCGCACTTAAAACGGGAACAAACCCGGCCATACCCAACCCATCGGCACAAAGGCTGGGCGAAATTTTCTCCCTTCCACCGATGCGAGAAAGAAAGCAAAAAAAAACTGCTGTCCTTGTGAGACTCCGGCGATGTTGCAACCTCACGATGCCTAGAACGATAATGGTAATGAACAATCGCACGGTCAGCACGGCCCGGCCCCGAAGTGTGCCGAAGAAAGGAACGCGAGCGAGCGACCGGAGAGATGAATGGTGCGGCAGAATAATATGCACATATTTATCCGTCACCATTTAAGGTCACCGAGGCAGGAACTGTTTCCGTTCGACCCCGATCCGGCTACCGAGATGAATTAGGATGGCCCCGGCCCCGGTTTAGGGGCCCGGACGCCCCGAGCAATCGACGTCGAACCAGGAACGAATCTTCACGTATGGCAATTGGCATTGAGTGTCGAAGAGAATTTTATAACTTTCTCGGTGTTCTTGGACGTCCGTTGACTTCGCAGCGGACATTGTTAGGAGCGTAAACGCATCCCCGATAGAAATGTGTGTGTGTGTGCTGGGACGATGAACTTCAATAAAACGAAAGTAAAATCATCGATCGATAAAAAAAGGAAACCAAATCAAAGCACACGCTGCAGACTTTCATTAAACTTTTTACGATCCAACGCGATTTCCGTTGGCCTTCGGAGTCCAGCCAAGGTTTCGTCCGGCACTCGGGTGTCATTCAACGCTCGTGTGCGTATGTGTGTGTGAGTGGATCCCACTAGTGCTACCATTAAACGCACCAAAGCGAATGAATTGTTCTCTCGGCTGAAGAAATCACCCCCTACGATTCCTAGGAACATGCGATTAGACCGAACGCTGGGTGGTAATAAAAGTTTAGTACATTGTTCTTGCTCGTCAGCGCTGCAGCTGGCAGCGAATCCTGCTGGGTTGGGGCACACGTGATGGAGCAATAAAAACGGCTAACGAAACAGAACCGATCAGGGCGAAAACGAAGAAAAAAACACACAACAAAACGATGCTTACACACGAAGAAATATTACCTCTAATTAGTTGGCTGCTCGGTATTACGCCACCGCACGATCGCGATCTGGCTGCCAGTGTCGGGTGTGCGAGAGTGTGCGTGCTCCTCCGGACGTTATCAACGGTGCGATGATCTTGGTACGTGAAATTGTCGTTCTTTTTTTTTCGTCGCTGCTCTTGTTGTACGTGTCTTCTTCGCTGATCTCCTTCTGATGCTGATCAGTGTAACCTTGATTTTCTGCACAGTGATATATAACTTTTTTCCCTCCTGGCGCACACAGAACACTTCGTTTCACTTCACACTCACTCACAGCACACACACACACACTCAGACACAGGGTTCAAACGGCTCGATTTTAATAATTCTTTGTCTCACTTCTTTTTTTCCGCTGCTGCTTGTCGTTAACACCGCTTTGAACCCAATATTTTCTTCGGCTCGATCTTCACGGCTCGCTTCGCAACACACCGCTCGATATTTAATCGCAAGGAAGAAATATATTTTCACGCTATTATCGTTCGGTAACAGTAACAGCACTCACTCACACACACACGCACGCACTCACTGGTTCGTTCAAGTTTTGCCAAATGGACGGTTTTTCTCGTGCCAAACCGAGCCAAAAACAGAAAAGCGCTAGCACAAACCCCTTCTAGCACGGAACGCAACACGACCCGGCTCGACCTGCAACGAGAGTTTTGCAAAGCAAAACAAGTGGGTAAAAAACAGCACGTTGAAAGAAAAGGGTTAGCGGAGAGAAACAAAAGCAGCCGAAAGACCTCCCGATCTGCATCTGGCACAGCCGGTCGGCTAAACGGCCGGCGAGCGGACGAAATGAGAACCGAATCTAATTGACAACTTGTTAAAAAGCGATTTATCAAGCCTCTTGTTATGATGGGGCTCGTTGTGCACATCTTTCCATTTTTTGCTGCACAAAACGACACCTCCCGTGCGCTTCTCTGCGAACCCCCGGCCGGGGCGATTTAGCATATGGTGTAGGGCTTAGTTACGCCGCTTGAAGAAGGTATTAGCAACACGCGCACACACACTCGTTCGAATGGCCGCAGAGGGTTCAAGTCGGCTCGCAGAGCTAATGGGATCGAATTTCCGACGGCGCAGGTCCGCGCAAGGAACGGAAATAAAGCCAAGAGCCGGGTGTCAAGCACGTGTGTGAGTGAGCGTCCATCTCCGCGGCTCATCTCAATTGCGGATAAACTATGTGACCGAAAAACGCCCCAGCGGGCTCCAATTTCGCTGCCTGGGTTCACGCTGGGCGGAAGTAAAACGAAGCTCGGAACACCTTCGACCAGAATCGGGTCACGCGCGGAACTGACGGTTACCGGCATCACGCTGCCGCTGCGACAATTGCCGGGATGGCGGCGTGATGGAATTTCATTAATGCTGTTAGATAACGAGCGCACCAGCAGGGAGGAAGATTTTACGCGGCGCCTAACAATTGCCGGTTCGGGGTGGTTTTATTCACGGTAGTAAATTTCGAGCGTTTCCTTTTCCATTTGAGGTCGATTACGATTTGGGGTGAAAATTTGCTCGCTGCATCAAAGGTGAGCCTTTGATATCGCTCGGACTATTAAGCTTAATGGGCGAGGTAAAGCTTTCTTTGTATTTACACCGGAAGTGTGTTGAAATTCAATAAGCATGAAAATCTCATCTTATTTATGAGATTTCTATCGAAAGATTACTCATATGCAAACATACCATTTCCAAGAAATATTCTATCGACAGGCTCGTAAAAGACACTCTCTCCCAATAAAGCATCCCCGAAGCAATACTTCACTTCTGCACGACATGATTTATTGGATCGCACTGCTCCAATCAGTCGCATCTATCACAAACTCTACCTGATTGATTCATACGGCCGGTGCACCAGTTCGAAGCGAACAGGCTCGTTTTCTCTCCTGCGATGACTAGCACCTGCAAATCATGTCAAATTTGCACACAAGATCTCCATCATCATGTCCCGACCTTGCAGGCGAGCAGCAAGCAGCAAGCCACTGTTGCAGCTATTTGCAGCAGAATTGAGCAATTTACGATGCATCGAACGAGCGCCACCGGTCGAGATTTAACTGCTGCTCGTGAAAATGAAAGCAAAGTTCCTGCCTCCGCGTTTGCAGCCTGCCCGGAGCGACACCGGACGCCGGACAAGCGGGTGGCTTGCATGCAGCATGCAACATGCCGCAATCAATCGCCGTCATCGATGCTGACCCTGGCCAAACAATTGGTCACAGGTTGCTGAGGCATTTTTTACTTGCTTGCCTTTTCCTTCTCAATCAAGCAATGCTGGGCGAATTAATGCGAAGATCGATTCCACTTTCCGATTTACGGAGTTTGAAAAAGAAAACTAACAAGACTTCTGGTTTTCTTGTTTGAACATGCGCTGGTCAGCGCTGGTGGTAATGAAGACAAAAGCAGCCAGGTTTCGCTTCTGTTGCGATCACAATCACCCTAAAGGTTCATTATTCCGCCACCGCACAACCTGGAGAACGGACCTCCGGGAATGTGGCAAACAAAAAAAAACTCCTACCGAAGGTGGAACGAGTCTGAAATATGTACAACCAATTATAACGATATTAGAGGAACATAGTTCCATTACCAGTGAGGTCGACATCGCAGCAGGTAATATAAAAATTAAGAAGAATATTAAGAAAGCGTGCTTAACACCTCTTGATTGATTGATTTCTTACTAGTTACATGATGTTCTTAGAGCACTCTTGTTTTTTCCACAATTATTCTCTTCATACCGTTTAATTTCGTTATTTCACCCTGAGTGTCATAAGTCAGTTTGTATGTTATTACCTCACTCTCACAGGGGCGATAAAAACGAATTAATTCGTATTGAATCACATTCATCGCGAATTTCATCCCAACTCATATTTTCGCATATTAAATTCACAAGAGCACACATTTCCATCATAACACAGTTGATATTTTCGTTTTTGTACCCTTTTCCAATCCAACTGTTATTGTCGCTTTTCTCCAAATCAACCTGCGCTTAGCTCTAAGATACAGGCCAATACGATAGTGCCGATGTCTGCGCGCAACACACGCTCCCAGCAAGCGGAAGGAACCGCTACGGCACACGGTTTCACGGTTGGGAAATAGTTTTCAAACTGTGCCCGGGAAAGCTCGTACGCATAGTGTGCGAAACGTAATCGCCAATGGAAATCTGCCGGACGATCGGAATCCAGCACGCTTCGAGCAAATACTCTTCTGACCCTATTTGATGTGGTAGTGATAGTGAACCGGCGAGATAGTGACGCGTATCGCATGGAGGGAGAGCTTCTCAGTTATTAATACAGTCTGCTCGTGCATGTCGGCGCTATGGTTGAACTACACTTCGAATCGTCGGCCAATAAATTTGTCAACCGATGAAACAGACGGTGAATTTAGATGCATTTCGGAGTCGGTGCGTCAGCGCGAGAAACGTTTCCCTTTCGCGATATGGTAATGGTCGATAATTAGCTTAATTGTTGCAGTTTTCCA
>KZ067893.1:125650-143553 GCA_002091845.1 Anopheles cracens
AGCTTAAAATCTCACTCAACGTCGGTGGTCCAATTCCCGAAAACAACACCAGCTGGTCACATGTATCTCAAGCGTACCATCTTCCCATATCGCGCCATACATCACCAAAAACCGTACCGGTACCCATTTTCACCTGCACGTCCAGTTTCACAATGCGCCGTAAGCGAAGCGCATTAAAACACGCACACACGCCCCTTTAATGATTCCCCGAGGGAGTTTTGGTCGGGGCAGTTCCTTTATGTTCCATCCACCAGTGCAACCACACAACCGCAGCTCTAGCTCGAATAAACCACCGCGACAAACGCATACCGGTGCCGGTGCCTAATGAGCAGATTGACACGTTTGCGCACCGAAACGCACATAAATCGATGGATCGAGCACGTTTGTCGAGGATCTGCTGCTGAGCGATCGTTTCCGTTCGAGGGAAGGGTCTCGCTTCCACCCTGGCGACATGATCGATTGCCCACGGTGCACGATGCAATCGAAACGAACCTGAAAATCGAAATAAGGTCAGTGAGCGAGAGGTGCATCCGAGGAAATTTATCGTACTGTCCGCCGGCATGTTGGGAAATATGATATCGAGTGAGAAGCACGTAAAACGTAAGCACAATAAATGCCATGTAAAACGCTTGCCAAGCGAACGAATAAACATACGGAATGAACTGTCTCAACCGCGCCTCAAGGCTTCCACAGGGCCGCCCTTTGCGATGCACTTTATTAGCGTCCCGAAGCTTTGGGATCCATCCGTACCGATCGAGCCGCTCCAACCGGCAATTTTCGAAAACGACGACGATGACCGTGGTTCATGTTTCACACATTATCATCGCCGCAGTGATCGAACGGTGCTGGTTTCCTATGGAGACGCTCGGAGTCAGTCAGTCGGTTAGATGCTCGCTCTGGAAATGGCTTCATTCGCTGCTTCCCGTCGAGAAATCGAGCAGCTTCCGGAACGGACTAATGCTCCGTCTGGCCGGTGGGCTTCGGCGAGCGGGAGCGCGTGTTTTCGAGACTGTTCCGCGACATTTCCGGTGGAGTTAGTTCAGTGGCGAGAACGATCAGTGGCGGTGTAAATGTGTTACTGTACCTTAGCTGATATTTGGAACTAGGAATATTGCTAAAGTTACATTTATTTATTTTTATTGAATTCTTCAGCTATGATTGTATGGTTGACTCGCTTATTGGCAAACTTATTACTAAGAGTGAGATCAGTTTATAAAATGGTTAATTTTAATTCTCAAAAAAGAGCTAGATAAGGCATATTTGTACAAAATTAAATAATAAATTCTAAAATGATATTTAAAACATACTAAAATAGTGTTTAACATTTTCTAGCCATTTAAGGTTGCTTTCTATTTTGTTCCAATATTTTCTTTAGTTAAAGACGGG
Organism: Anopheles cracens; assembly: GCA_002091845.1. Classification (NCBI taxonomy): domain Eukaryota; kingdom Metazoa; phylum Arthropoda; class Insecta; order Diptera; family Culicidae; genus Anopheles; species Anopheles cracens. Next base: position 127,037 of record KZ067893.1, read on the forward strand.
ATAGAACTACATTATTATTATTTGTTTTCGGTTTCAGTTTAAAGCAACATTAAAAAAATACCAATATCACCAGTGCATAACGTCACTGTCAGCAGCTGTGAAAAGGAAAAATATCGTCTAATTTTCCATCGAAATAAAACTGTCAACCGGCCAGCACACACGCGAAGAAACACGACTTCCGAAACGGAACGATCGCGCCAACCCGCCGGCTCGTGCTTTCTCACCACGCGGATGTTCTCATTACAGCCCGCCCGTACTAGACATTCGGTCGCGGGAAGTATGGTTTCTGTACCACTTCCACCGTTGCCCCGTCTCCGCACGGTGCTAATGATTCGAAAGTGAAAATCGTCGCCCGTGCCGTCATCGAACCACGGGGCGAGCGTGTTTATTGACGATCGAACGAAAGTCGCTCGCATCATAATGGGAGCGGAAAAATTCAATCTTTTTATGACAGCTCGCGTTGGCAGCCCCGGTTGTCACATTCGGTACTTCTTCCTGTTTTCCGTGCCGTTTCGTTTGGGGCTGCGCCGTCCACCGAAAGGGTTGCGCCGTTCATGCTTGACTTCGATGTCACACCGTTTCCCTTTCTACGCAGTGTCATGTGGAGGTTCGTGTCTTCGGAAGGCGCATTGAAGTCTTCCGTTCCGACGGAATCTGCGAGCGCCATACGACGAGCTAAACCAATATCGCTAGTTTCGTGCACATTCCCACCCGTAATGCTCTATTGCTACCACCAATAACCACTCATTAAGGTTGTTTTTTTTTATTGAAAGGAAAAGGTAAACTTTCCGTAGACCATTCGAAACGACGACAGAACGCAGGCAAGAGGGCGCCACCGAAAGCCCACAACACACAAAATCAACAACCCCCTTGAGGCACGCACACACACACACAAAACACAAAAACGCAAAACTGCATCCAGATCAACGCAACGCTGGCGGTTAAAGGGCCCGAAAAACGAAATTACCCATCGCTCATCTCGAGAGAGTAATAAAAAAAACACAGACACCAATAGTTGCGCATCGTACCGAATGGTACGTCAGGGCCGTCACATAAACACAATGCATGCACGAGAATAGTTCAGTGGCGAGAACGATCAGTGGCGGTGTAAATGTGTTACTGTACCTTAGCTGATATTTGGAACTAGGAATATTGCTTAAGTTACATTTATTTATTTTTATTGAATTCTTCAGCTATGATTGTATGGTTGACTCGCTTATTGGCAAACTTATTACTAAGAGTGAGATCAGTTTATAAAATGGTTAATTTTAATTCTCAAAAAAGAGCTAGATAAGGCATATTTGTACAAAATTAAATAATAAATTCTAAAATGATATTTAAAACATACTAAAAGCTTAAAATCTCACTCAACGTCGGTGGTCCAATTCCCGAAAACAACACCAGCTGGTCACATGTATCTCAAGCGTACCATCTTCCCATATCGCGCCATACATCACCAAAAACCGTACCGGTACCCATTTTCACCTGCACGTCCAGTTTCACAATGCGCCGTAAGCGAAGCGCATTAAAACACGCACACACGCCCCTTTAATGATTCCCCGAGGGAGTTTTGGTCGGGGCAGTTCCTTTATGTTCCATCCACCAGTGCAACCACACAACCGCAGCTCTAGCTCGAATAAACCACCGCGACAAACGCATACCGGTGCCGGTGCCTAATGAGCAGATTGACACGTTTGCGCACCGAAACGCACATAAATCGATGGATCGAGCACGTTTGTCGAGGATCTGCTGCTGAGCGATCGTTTCCGTTCGAGGGAAGGGTCTCGCTTCCACCCTGGCGACATGATCGATTGCCCACGGTGCACGATGCAATCGAAACGAACCTGAAAATCGAAATAAGGTCAGTGAGCGAGAGGTGCATCCGAGGAAATTTATCGTACTGTCCGCCGGCATGTTGGGAAATATGATATCGAGTGAGAAGCACGTAAAACGTAAGCACAATAAATGCCATGTAAAACGCTTGCCAAGCGAACGAATAAACATACGGAATGAACTGTCTCAACCGCGCCTCAAGGCTTCCACAGGGCCGCCCTTTGCGATGCACTTTATTAGCGTCCCGAAGCTTTGGGATCCATCCGTACCAATCGAGCCGCTCCAACCGGCAATTTTCGAAAACGACGACGATGACCGTGGTTCATGTTTCACACATTATCATCGCCGCAGTGATCGAACGGTGCTGGTTTCCTACGGAGACGCTCGGAGTCAGTCAGTCGGTTAGATGCTCGCTCTGGAAATGGCTTCATTCGCTGCTTCCCGTCGAGAAATCGAGCAGCTTCCGGAACGGACTAATGCTCCGTCTGGCCGGTGGGCTTCGGCGAGCGGGAGCGCGTGTTTTCGAGACTGTTCCGCGACATTTCCGGTGGAGTTAGTTCAGTGGCGAGAACGATCAGTGGCGGTGTAAATGTGTTACTGTACCTTAGCTGATATTTGGAACTAGGAATATTGCTATTTTTACGAATCGAGTATGTACTTATATTCACTATAATAGAATACAATATATGAAAAAGAAAGTGCATACGTGCTTAATTTCAATCAAATGACTTCTTTCCAATATTGGTATAAATTTCTTCACAACCTTTAAAAATCTCACAAGGCCAGATAAGGTTTTACAGCTTAAAATCTCACTCAACGTCGGTGGTCCAATTCCCGAAAACAACACCAGCTGGTCACATGTATCTCAAGCGTACCATCTTCCCATATCGCGCCATACATCACCAAAAACCGTACCGGTACCCATTTTCACCTGCACGTCCAGTTTCACAATGCGCCGTAAGCGAAGCGCATTAAAACACGCACACACGCCCCTTTAATGATTCCCCGAGGGAGTTTTGGTCGGGGCAGTTCCTTTATGTTCCATCCACCAGTGCAACCACACAACCGCAGCTCCAGCTCCAATAAACCACCGCGACAAACGCATACCGGTGCCGGTGCCTAATGAGCAGATTGACACGTTTGCGCACCGAAACGCACATAAATCGATGGATCGAGCACGTTTGTCGAGGATCTGCTGCTGAGCGATCGTTTCCGTTCGAGGGAAGGGTCTCGCTTCCACCCTGGCGACATTCATCTCGAGAGAGTAATACAAAAAACACAGACACCAATAGTTGCGCATCGTACCGAATGGTACGTCAGGGCCGTCACATAAACACAATGCATGCACGAGACTAGAGCCACAAGCCTCCAGCCCCCAGCCAAGCGGTTGCCGCTCCGAAACAAAAAGATTCATTTTCATTTTGATGAAAGTGAAGTTTTATCACGTTTTTCGTCCCGTAACCGATTGGGCAGATGATGGTACCGAGCGGGGGTTTTGTTTTGTTTTTTTTTCTGTGCTTCACCCGCCTTTTGCTTTCGTGCCTAATGGGTTTGCTTCACTTCGGTGTCGGATGGCGGTTCATGCTCAGCATAATCCGCCCGTCCGGTAGGCAGCGCATCGTTCAGCGCATAGCGCTTTTAGCCAGCCCCGGCAGGAATGAAGAATATCGGCAGCGCGCGCTCGCTGATGAGCAAAACACAAACTAGCCCTTGCGCCCCTTGCGCGTCGTGAAAGCTTTCACCCTTTCGGCAAGCCTTTTGGCGGTTCCGCCCGTGTCTTCCGTTTTACCAACACTGCCTCCTCCTGTTTTCGGGCGTCAGCGCACCAGCGGTGACGGTGTTTGTGTTTTGGGGCGGATTTACTTTATGATGTGCCTTCCCCCCTCCCCCTTTCCATCTCTCCCACCCACCCAAACAAATACCCTCCGTTGAATGTGCACAATTAGTCGAGATGACGCATGACGGGCGCTGTTCACGGACGACGCACGGATTGCAAGAATGTGCACGGTACATTAGGTGGGTTTCCATCATTGTGTTCGTCTGCTGCGTTTGTGATGCACACTGTTATGCTGTGATGTGAGTTGTAATGTGATTGTAGCATTGGTGAGTTTTACTTACTAGTTAAAAGTGAAATATAGAGTATTATGAGACTGATACACTGACACTTAAGTGTTCCTTATGTGCTTACCAATATTCCAAAATATTTTTTTTATAGTGTCTAATACTTGTAAAAGATAATGTATATGTGAAGACAGCTGATTATAGGGTTGATATAATTTACGTCAAGATCATATAAAGCTAAGCTGTTTTATATTAAAAAAAACAAATGTTTCGTCAAACTTGATAGCGATTAAAAACTTGAAACTCATTTCATTTAACCGCAAGTTGCTGAGCTTTCACTGATCGCAAAGGAAAAAGAAAGCTTGTGATATTGATTGAACTTGCTCACGTGGATTCCAGCTTAATATATGTATTATGCTGTCCTTGTTCTTTAGCATTTTTCTTCAGTTCATGAGTTATTTCAAGTCTTTTTAATCCAGAATCATATTTATGCACTTAAATTCATTTCGAAACCTATTCCTTTCCAATTTACCCAATCCGTGACGTTCATTAAATGTGTGAAAATCTATGATTACTATGCAAATGTTCATCACAAACTGTTATATCAAGCAATGGATTATTTTTCACTTAAGAACTACTTGTTGAAGATTGTTGAATAAAATAGAATAAGATAATCTACTTATACAAACCCGCTTAGGAACCATATTCAAATTGTATCGCTGAAATCATCATCTATTTGTTGACAACAGGGAAAACTATAGAATGTTTGCGCTTTACACGCTTTTCGTAATTTTCCAAAGGTTTTCTTCGTGTTTTAAAACTTCAAAGTGATACAGACAGGTCATTTCTAAATAAATCGATAAGAAATCTTCTGTAATAAATGTATATGCAGATTGCTTTAATCCTTTTGGTAACAAACGTGTCTACGATCCCCGATAATAATATTCAATCAGGGATACTTACAAAAACATGCTATGGTCTATCGCATATCAAATTAATTAGCACCAATAAACACGTGTCACCCGCAGGGCAAGTGATTAATTAAATTTGAATTTTTCTTATTTTTAACGCGCGCTATAAATCCTCCTTGCTGAGACGCTTACTGCCTATCTCTTGTGCAAGTAATTAATAAGCCAGCGACCATCTTCGTGTGGCGCTGTGTTGCTGTGGCTGTGGCTACTTTGATGGATGCTTAGGACATCAAACCAACTCACTTTCCATTCATCCATCTGCTGCTCAGCTACAAAGTACTGACCCGCTCATCTCAGTACAAAGCGTTCCCCCTGCGGTACGCCCATCTCGTTAATTATTTTATATCACTTTCTTCGCCATCACTGACGGTGCGGTGCAGGCGCATTTGCGCGAAAGAACGCACCATTGGGGACGGTGGCAGAATTGAGGTTATGCAAAGTTGCGATCGGCAACAGAGAAAACCCAAACGAGCCACCAGCCCTCTTTCGGGAGTGGCCCCGGAGGGCCGTCACTTTTCCAATGGCGGTCCGAAGACAGCCTCCCGCCCCGTGTCTAATGAAAAGAAAACTAAGTAAATAGGTTACGGGTGATAAACACCAAAGCGAGACGCATGGGAGGCTGGCAGTCGGGCGGGCACACCAAATGCAAGCAATAAAAACTGGTGACCACCATCAGCGCGAGGTGGCGAACATCCTCTTTTGGTCTTCGTCGTCGTCGTCGTCGTCGGCTGAACGGCGGACGCCGGTCGGGCCGGGCCGGACTGTTCCGAAACAATAACTTGTAGCAACATGTACCGACTCCGTGCTCATCTCGGTGCGCCCTGACCATAGCCCCACGGCACGGCACGGCCCGGTCCGGCCCGACAGACGGAAAAAGAGGACAAAACGAAGCGCCAGTGCGACCGTACCGGTAGGATACGCATGGCGCGCGCGCACTAGCGAGCGTTTATGGAAATATGTTAATGCCGGTGCTGCCCAAGCGCGAGTCCTCCACCGCGCTTCCGAAACGAAAAGCGTCGATCGGGAAGATCGGTGCGGCTTTCATTCCACGGCTTCTTTAAGCTCAAACATTATCCTCGCTCGCGGGGAAGAAATGGAAAGAAATCGATCATACGAATGGAAGCGAGCGGGTCAGACAAATATGTGCCGAGGTGCGAATGTTCATTTCGCGCGATAAACCCCTATCCCGGTTGGTGTGCGTGGACGTACGCAGTGTCCTTCAGCTGCACAAGTCACCGAAACACGAAGCGACGAACCCGACAGTAACTGGAGCTGAAACCCATTAACACCAGCCATTGAATGTTGCACCCGATTCTTGCTTCCGCGTTCGATCGTCTCGCGCGCTTTTGTCTCAAGAGTGTGTGTGTGTGCGTTTTTTAAGCTTTCTTTTAAAATACACACATAAAATTAAACCCAGCCCGACACCTTTTTTTTCGCTCTCCCACCCCTTGACCATTAACAACTGGGAGGCTGTAAAATGTGTGGCTGTAAATTGTTGCCGGCGAGCGTTCCTTGGGAAAATTGAAAAGTGTATCTCTTTCTCCTGCCGCGCGAGCCCGCTTTCGGCAATCGCGCACGAACCGCACGAACGACGCAGCCGTCGCCGCCGGTAATCGCGCGGTAATCGTAAAGTTCGCCTGGACATAAATCATCACCTTGGCGCGGCCGAGGGCTGCTGGATCGCGCCGGAGCTATTAACGCCATCGCCCGCCGCTGCCGCGTTCGTCCCCCCCCGGGCTGGTGCAGCACGCTTTCTGATAGCAAGAGTGCAAGTGATGCGCTTGGTTGCATCGCCGCGTCGGGGACTGATTCGGGGATTTGGCGGCCTTTGATGTAGGTCAAAGCACGTTTACGAGTGGGTTCGGATGTGTGTGTGCGTGGTTTTTCATGTTATCGGGATAATTTCACATTTTTATTTCGGTGGTGTTTTTATTTGACATTTAGAGTAGAATTCACACATCCATATCATCCTTGCAAGTTATTCTGAACAAACCTTTCACACTCCTAACTATACCATTGAGACCATTGTGATACTCTCTCGACAGTTTGAACGGAATGAAAACTATCCAGCTAAGGACATAAGCAAGTCAAGGAAGGCAGCAAATCCCAGGTGTAGCCCTACAAAGGTTTGCTTCGTTAAAAAATCAAAGGATGGCACCGCTCAAACAAGGTGATCAACACGACAATATTACCTTTTGCATATGGTTTTGATCGAAGATGATTCCTTTGTCCTTTTTATAGATGATTCCTCCCAAATATCTTCAATAATGACTGATAACTTTGCAAAGACCACGATTAGTTTAAGTGAATCTTATCGAAATTGACGAAGCTTATCGAATCAACCTATACCTGTAGTCAAAATGCGAAAATGTTAATTCATATCATCCGCTCAGCTGCATGTAACACACTAATCGCCACAAGCCAAAATACCATCGGATTATCTAATCGACGCTTCTTCCTCATACCAAAACCCCCAGTTTTTCCACCCAACCAACGGCTGCTGCGTGCATAATTGTGTGCAGTGCAATTTGCGTAGTTTTCCACCCATTGCTCAAGCACAAAGGCAAGCGACAGCGACAGGTTTGCTACTACAGGCCAATTTGGCCCGGATTCAGCTGCCACGCTGGCATTGGGCATCGGGCGCATCAATGTTTTGCATCAGTTCGCATCGGTTCGAATCCGCGCGCGCGGCCATTCCCCGGCGTAGAGCCATTCTCGAGCGAGAAAGGAAAAACGGCGACCAAACACACACAATGCCGGGAAGCCATCCGCAACGCACCGGCGCGACACAATGGCGTAATGGCGTAATCCCTGCGCGTAACGCTAGCGCACAACACATTGTCCATGATGTAATTTGGACCGATCGGTGGACAATTGTTTTCGGGGGGAGCGATTTCCAAGGATTATTATCAACTTCCCGGTTGTGATTGTTTTCGTGGCGTCGCGACCACGGAGGACACTCTGGTAGGAGTGATGCAAATGATCACGCTCGCATTCTACACGGTCGCCTATTGTTTCCTTTCTTGCTAGCGCATTCAGAAATAATAGCTGATAATTGCTTCCCGACGCTCAACGAACACAAAAACACACCGAAATTATGGAAAAACCTTCACTAGCAGCATCGAATTCTCGCCTTCCCTCGAAGGTGAATGATCGATTCGTACAAACACGCCAGCAGTGTTTAACTCATTTATCATCAGATTCGGAACAGCGTGTACCGCTGCACGCACGGTTATGCTAACACACGCATCGGTCGATCTAATATTTACTCTCCAATTAGTCTTCCCGGATTGGTATTCGAATCCGATGGCTCGATATGTTCAAAGGCGATCCGTTTTCGGGACGTACGAGAGATGATTTTCCCGCCTCTCTCTATCTTCCATGGGGAATGGGCGGAAAACACACGATCGGCCCCTATCGGCCACGGGTTAAGCTACAGTTGCATTCAAGCGCGATAGAACCAGATCGCGTGTTAGTTAATTCATGAATTCATTGCATGAAATTGCAGATGAAGAGTGTATTAAATGCATCTCGATCGGTGTTCATAATAGAATACAGTGCATTCTGGATAAGCTAGAAGGTTATCACTGGTTATGAATGTACATGAATAGTAAGTTAATATAGATAGACCACGAGGAACGCTATCAATATGGAGCCCAGACATGTACGTGTCTCGAATTTCAGCGCCAGTCGAATCCATGGTCAAATGTTGTTTAGTTTTTATTACTAATTGATTGCATATAGTACAAATTACAAACAATATAGTATATAGCAAACTTCGTTATGACCCAAATAGTATGTTTGAAAAAAAAACCCAAAAAAATATGAAAAAAAACTCGTTGAAGACCATAGATCATTTTTCTGATCGCAGAGATGTTCTGAGCACTTTTGACAAAGGTCTGCCTATCCCATCTAGTAATAGATTTTTTTACTACTAAAATCTTTTTGAAACAACGCGTTTCTCGAGGACTTCCAGTAGTTTGTCTCAAACAGATCTGAAAGTCGTTTGATTTTTTTTATAATTTCTAAAAATCCCAGAAGCATGCCAACGTCAGCATTTAGGAGTAGAACAACTTCTTCAGTTCATAGGGAAACAATCCAAGAAAACAAGCTTTAGCAGACAACATTCGTTGCTCTCGTTCTGAACGCCATAAAGCAAATGTCGATGGTAATTAAGGCCTACCAATACCAACATCATTCACCCAATAATGGATAAATCATACGCAATGTTATTGATATAACCACTTGTGAGAATATTTGGCTACGCTCGCTTCAGTATACTCTCGCGTGGTAATTCTACACCCAGCATAGCTGACGTGCAAAAACCACAAGAAAAGCTCGCCTTAATCCACTTAATACCGCGCGATTTGTAGCGCTGCATTGCGCACACCCGGAGTGGCACTCCACGCTTAAATGATGATACTTCGCAGAGCCATTAGCAAGTCGCTCTTTCCCATCCGCTTGTCCGATACGCTCCTGAGCGTCCGAGGTGCGTGCGAATATTTCAACACTGAAGCATCCAGCGCGCACGATGCACGTTCTTTGCGCCTGAAGCACCCTTCGGGCAAGCCGAAAAGCATAGCGGATTGTTCCGCGCCTTCCGATGCCGCTTCCGAAGCGGATGAAGAAAGCTGCAATCATTAGTTCTACCAGCGTGAAGCTGGAAGGCCGGAACTTGGACGCGCACCGACCGCGAGAACGCACGCAACGGATAGCGCGCCACCGTGCAGTTCCCATTGGGGGAGAAAGTTCATACCGGGCAGGTGGAACCGTTCGTTGCGACCGTTGCCGTTGCGCCGTGCAATACCGTATCGTACTCGCGTCGGTCGGTTCGGGTATTGCGGGTGGCGCGTCAGAACTCCCGCCTGAAGTAGGTCAGGGTCCGGGCCGACGGGAAGCGTTTGGTAGTGCTCGAGCTTTTGGTTCTGTTGCTGTTTTTTCTCTCTCGGACGCTGCTTCCCATACGCCGCGCCAAACAAACGGCAGCTGTCAGATTGATCGACCAGGCGATCGATGGAGGTAATGGCGTGCTGAGATCGAGCCTCCCCCCGGGAAGGCCATTGAATCCGACCACTGTTCCTGCCCATCATGTATGCACGCGGCAAACAGTTATGCAGCAGCAGTAACAAAAGCAACAGCAAGAAGCACCGAACCGAACGGAAGCAACGGAAGTGTTCTAGCGCATGCAACTTCACGCAGGCTGGTTGAACTCCCGTGGAATGGAATTTCGGGTCATTTAAGCATTAGGCCGGGGGTTTGGAACGATGCGTTTCGAATGGATGCAATTATTGGTGATTTCATCACTCACATCAACCGCGTGTGTGTGAATCAGGACAACTCGGTGCAGTTCCACAAATTCCACTTGCTTGCGCACGGGGTGGTAATGGAGTAATGACGCTATGAAACTGGACAAACTATACCTATTTTTTCCCAGCGATTGACTACAGGGAGATTAATTCAAAGCATAGCACAAAGGGCTTTCTTTTTACAAGAGGTGTTCAGAGTGAGTATCTCAGTTGATATTAGAATGACAGTGTAAATGTTAACCAATACAAAGGTATAATTAGGCATCAATATTAAAGGCTAAACAAAGAGGTCATGTGTTAGGAGCCAGGAGGATCATGGTAGTTAATTTTTAGCTTTTTAGACGGTTTTTGACATTTGTTGACAGATCTTCATCAAGATCTTGGCTTTCATGTACACAAACTGTTCTTGTTGTGATATATGTTGTGTTTAGGGGGTTTCCCCTGAAACTCATCCGATTAGCTTAATTCAATAAAAAATAAGACTGTAGTGTAATCTTAAGCTACATACACAGTTTTGCTGAAGTTGCCGATCTCTTAGCTCTTAATGACATTGGCTATACCTTTTTTATGTATTTTTTTAACAAAACTTACTTTATCATTTATTTAGATCTTTGAAACGGTTGTGTTCAAACACTTGTTAGGTTTATGGAGGTTTTTATTCTATTTGTTCATCATTTTAATTTTTAGTTGATTAGATTTAGATCTCGTTTTTAAAAAATTTATTTCACCTAACCTTACGAGGTGGAACTACGAATTTTTTGACGATTATTGGTTTGAAATACGTTTATCAAGTATAAAACAATTAGTAATTCTTGACGATACAAGTGATGGAGATATTTTTTCTGATCTTTATTGTTTAGAATTTATACATTTATATTTTTTAAAAAACGTTTTTAATACATTTTATGAGGTTGGTTTTTACATACTATATGAAATATACATACTGTATGAAATATGAAAAGGAAAGAAATCACAATTGAATACCGTTAAAAATTACACACAAGCGTTAACATAAGCGAGTAAAACCCCCCAAAACGCCTTGCTGGGCAGTCATTACAAACACTGCCAAGGGACGACTCCTTCCACACATAGAGTAACGAGCCCAATTTCTAGTGCGCTTCAAACCAAACATCAAAATAAACCGACTGTAACGATGCTCTGCTCAGCGCATCATCACGGCCGGCAAAGCGGGTGCCCTTAGGCCAGCACTACCGCAAAGAATGCATCAATAAATCTCGTCAGAACTTTCTCCACGACCTCCACGGGCAGAAGAAGGCTTTGCTTTGTGGCGTTGCCAAAGTTGCCAAACTACTTTTTCGTTGTTTTACACCGTCCGACTGGTCTGCCGCGGTCGGCTTCCGTCGGCGACACGCTCAACACAACAATGCCAAACAACGGAAGTGTTCTAGCGCATGCAACTTCACGCAGGCTGGTTGAACTCCCGTGGAATGGAATTTCGGGTCATTTAAGCATCAGGCCGGGGGTTTGGAACGATGCGTTTCGCATGGATGCAATTATTGGTGATTTCATCACTCACATCAACCGCGTGTGTGTGAATCAGGACAACTCGGTGCAGTTCCACAAAAACTTTTTCGTTGTTTTACACCGTCCGACTGGTCTGCCGCGGTCGGCTTCCGTCGGCGACACGCTCAACACAACAATGCCAATAACGTCCCCCCGGAGCTGATCCGAACATTTTGGGCTCCCCGAAACACCCCAATTATTGCTTAACCCATATGGAATCCACGGCCAAAAACTCGTGCTGGCGTGCTTTATTATCCTGTTTCTGGCCGGTTTCTTTTTTTTTCAGGTGAAACAAAATATTTTGACAAACCATTTTCTCGATAGCCCCCATTCCGCGGCCCTAGAGAGAGGTTAGCACGATGAAGGACAAAAAAACAGCGAAAATCCAAAGGATCAACGGAGCAGGATGATCGGGCCCCCGCGTGCTTCACGCTTGAACTGGTTTTTCAACGCGAAACACGAACCGGCCTGTCGTTCGTCGAACAACGGAGCGAACGGAGGCTCCGGAGCAGCAACAGCCAACGAGAACATGGCCCGCACCTGAAGGCCACCGCCTGTCGAAGAAGTTTTCTCGCACCGGCACGGCCCGGTTTCGTGCGACGGAACCGTTGTGTTTGGGTCACGGTCGGGTGTAGTGGAAGATTTAAATACATTTGTCTGTCAAATAAATTAACCATCGAAGCGCGCAAACGATGTCCGTAATCAGACATCGGGCGCGAAGCAAGGGCCCGACGGGCGAAAAAAATGCAGACAATTTTCTTCCTTGTGTCTTTTGCGTGCTTTCAAGCGTACAACAATGCTGCTGCATGGGGAAGATCCTTGAACGGGGACCGAAGCACGTAAGGGCGCGCGAAAATGAATTTAGGCCCGCGCGCGGAGAAAGTTATATTTTGCTTTATGCGTCCCGAGGGCAGGATAATGAGCGTTCGAGGGATGTTTTTCGACCCGCTCATTACAACCAGATGGTCGTAAAGTATTCGAAAAACTATTTCATCTGCAGATCTCACACGTAAATAAACGCTCCATAATGGTTATTTGCAGGCTTCCTGCTCTTTGTGTTCCTTTTCGTCTCAAAAATCTTCAAAAAGCTCAACTGAAACTGAACGTACAGCTTTTAGGTGACATGAAGTATGTGAAGTAAAACCATTGTACACATGCCTGTCACTTGCATTACGGCTCAGGCATCGGTAATGCATGAACCGGATCCTTTTCGTTGCCATCTGTCGCCGATAAATGTCCTTAAGGAATTTGCATCGCTCAATCAATTCCCGACCCGGCTCATGCGCTTTCTTCGCGTCTGCTGATTGCGCACACCTTCACGGATATGACCTCCTTCGCGATGCTGCGCGACGATATCGGCAATGATGGCTTGCTACGATCGTGTTTCACCCGTGGCACGGACTTCCCCTTTTTACATGGAGCGAACATCCCACCAATAATCATACCGCATCTGGCTGACAGCTCCAAGCAAAGCAAGCCGGGAGAGAGAAAGAGAGAGACAGAAGGAGCAAAAAAAGGTACATTTTTGATCAATCGTTCCGCTTAACAAGCCGGTGGAAGGCTTTTACTTACGAGGGCACCCTATCGATTGCAGCTTGACCTCCCCGACAGTCGGCCCAACCGAAAATCAGTCCACCGTCGTTTAAATGTCATAATTAATGAAACCTTATCGGTCTCGTTGCTTCGGCCGTGGCGAAAACAACACTTTTGCCGTATCTGTCTACTAAAGGGCCACGGGGAAGGTACGTTCGGGACGTGGCGTGGCGGGGTCAATTGATTTATTGCATGTTAAGCGGCAATTTGTAGCACCTTTTTCGGAGTTTGCACAGAAATTGGCGTGAACTTTTACGCCGCTTGCAGGATGTTACAAAACCGAGCTTCAGGTGGGCTGAGAAACACGCTGTCGTGTCCGTACTTTTGTGGACAGTGAAGAATCATTTCTAATTGAACGAACAGGAAGCTTTATCGATGGGTAAAGAAACATCAAAAGGCACGTTAAATTTAAACGCTTTCGAGTATACAAAGAATTCAGTTAGTTGTTGGGTTTGTGCAAAAATAAAAAATAAAACACAGCGCAACAAAATCCGAAAAAGGGATCGACAGCGATGGACGGCCGTTTTTGTTTTCGTACCGACAGTGGCGTGTATCGGATTAATTTAGCAACCCAACGGTAGTTCGGAACCCGGGTGCAGCCAATTTAATATAATGATTTCAAAATTTGCGCAGCATTCTCCGGTCGATACGCGATCGCCGAAGCCGAAAATTCTTCACCTGATCTGTTGCTGCTCACCGAACGCCACCGCGGTGGAGGAATAACGAAACGTAATTTCACCTCCATAATTTCGTTCCAGGCGCATTTGCGTTCCTAGCCGTAATACATCACACGTGTTGATGTCTGGTGGTTGTGTAGTTTGTTTTTCATCGAATCAATCAGTAAGCAATTGACTAATTACGATCGATTATGCTTGTCGGAAAACAGCTTTAACAGTTTAAAAAGTAATAATCCAAGATGATACGGATGATGAGTTTGATATTCAATTATCATAGTTTCCGGCGGTGGCGGATCAATGTCCTAATGGAATGGATGCGATAGGCCCTTGTTGGATCTTGTAGGTTTGGATTAATGAAAAGGCTCCGATACCATATCGTAGCCTTATCCGAGCTTTAGCAGAGCCTTATCGGAGCTTTAGCAGAGCCTTGTCGGAACCTTATCGAAGCCTTTTGAAAGTATTTTAGAAACCTTATTAGAGGCTTATTAGATCTTTATCAAAAACCTAATGGAGTCTTATTGGAACCTTATGGGAACCTTATCGGATCCTTAACGGAGTCTTATCGGAGTCTTATCGGAGCCTCATCAGAGCCTTAACGAAACCTTAACGGAGCCTTTACGAAGCCTATTCGGAGCCTCATCCCAGCTTTTTACCAGAACATTATCGCAGCCTTATCAGAGCCTCGGAGTATTGTCCGGGCCTTTGTGGAGCTTTATCCCAACCTTATTGGTTACAAACAAATAAAATTAGTGTTCAAGAAGGAAAATTGTTAAAGGCTGCAAAAATTTTATGAAATAGAATATTTGTATTACTTTATGGCTCTAGAACCCGCTGATTCGTCTGTTTCATCATCTAACTGTATCAAAAATGCCATCGCTAAAGCTGAATCATAAAAATAAATCATTAAAAAAATCATTAAAGCAATTCTGTATCCAAAATTACTGGGTTGACTAGTATAAGTATAATAAATAAATAAATATTCTATTGTACACGATAAACCTCGATCCGCGACGACCTCTCGCTGCGAAAGAGCTCACAGCAAATGATCATTCATTTAGTGATAAAGGAAATTGAATCGATAATTGTTTAATGACCCCCTCCCGCAAGAGACAAAACGATATAAATGAACTTTCAACCAACCGATCATTTTCTCCGACACCGGGACCGTAAACATCTTTCACCTCGGCGGCGCTCGACATAAAGCCCCCTGGCAGTTATTAATAAATGATCGCCCTCGCCCCGGGCCTCAACACAGAAGAGAAGAGAAGAAAAAAATCGCACTACGCTGTAACCACCTTAACCCAAAAATTGTCTCCACCCATAAACCCATTCTGGCCGGCCAACAGCGCACGGCAGCGGTTCGATGTAATTGCACGTAACACTTACCACGCGGTGCGATCGTCGTTAAACGCGCGCAAGAAACGGTCGCTCCCACGGCCGTGACGACTACCGGCGGGTTGCCACCGCCGCGTGGGTCTCGAGAGCGCCGGATGAAATTACACTCCGGCCACACTCAAGGAAATGACACCGAAATGGCCAATCAATCAACCAGCGCAGCAAAACAAAAGCGCAAAAGCACCACCCAACAGCCCGCGCCCGGTGTGACATCCCGACACCGAGACCGCACCGGAACCGGTGGGGCGTACGCCGGCGGGATTCGCCGGTTTCACCGATCAAGCATAATGCGACAAACAAAGGCCGGCGTTTTCACCTTTCTGCGGTCGACGAGGCGCCCGCGCCCGCGGAAAACGAAAGGGAAATGAACGGTGCCGGTGCAGCGAAAGTTTTCGCTTACGTGTACGAGCGGGCCCGCCCCGGCATCCCGAATGACACTAAACGGTTCCATTATCGTTAATTTTCAACCCGGCGCGTCTGACAAAACGACCGCATCGTCGTTTCTTGAGCTTCTCTCTCCCCTATCGTCCACCGTGCTGCTGCTGTTTGGCAGCACACCCTTATCGGATGTGTACTGATCGTCCACATCCGATGGTCGACTCCGACGGGGGTTTGCTCGTGAAGGTGCGGTGTGGTGCGCCCGGTGTGTAATGGGTTTACGCACTTTTACTTGTTATGCATGTTACAATTGCCATTTGTCTTCGTGTGGTTAGCGGGGTTGTGATCGGTTGGGACAATGAGAAGTTGTCTTTTGTCATTGCTGCAAGAGTGCAGCGCAAGAAAATCTGCTCGTAGTGGTAGTACTGAACAGAACGAATGAAACAGTGAAGTCCATCAAATCATTCATCAGATTCAGTATCAGAGACATGCTAATATATGTATAATAAATTGGATTAGTTACAGTTTACATAGTTTTCTTTAAATTTGTCGGATGTGATCATTGCACCACTGTTTCTGCAAGCCACTGTAGAAACAATTGTTTTTCATATGAATATGTTTGGAATAGCTTTTGAAGAAAGCCTAATACTTACTTATCAGCCGCTACAAGTGCCAGTTCTGGCCGGAGCTACACATCTCAGTCTAGATCTTCCACACCTTCTTTATGTACTGCCTAACGTATATAGCATAAAATGAGGGGCTGGTTCGTTCTGTCCCAT
>KZ067893.1:143747-155823 GCA_002091845.1 Anopheles cracens
CCGGAACCAGACGGGCCGGCACCGTTATTCATATCCTTTCCGCTAGATTCCCCTCCGCTGGATACGATGATCTTGGAGAGTTCACGTTTCACTTCCTCCATGGGCTGTTGGAACAAAAGAGAAAAATTTGGTTAAAGATCGCTCGGAAGTGCATTGAAAGAAGTTTAACTACTAACCGTCTTCATCGCATCCTCGACGTCCATGATCTTTTCCAAAATTTCCTTCTTCATCTGCTCGAAATCCTCGATGGTTTCCTTGACCTCGTCAGTCTGCTCTTTCGCCTTCTCTTCCTCGACCACCTTCTCCAGCTCACGGATCGCTCCTTTGAACGCTGCAATCGATTCTTTGAACTCGCGCTCCATCATGTGGCACAAACCGACCTTGTAGTTCACTTCCGCCAGCAGACGTCGATCTGGCTGTTCTGTCTTGGTGTAAATTTCGAGTGCTTTGCCTGCAAAAGGGGACATACACACACGTTAGCAAACGGTTTTTCAGCTACTGCTGTGTCGACTGCTTACCATAATCTTTGATGGCTTCCTTGAAGAAGCTGTTTTCGAACGAAATACCAGCCAGCTCCGTGTAGCACTCGGGAAGATTTTCGTAACCCTTTTCGCCCTGCTGTTGGAAAATGTGCACGGCCAGCTCCAGGATTTCCCAGGCCACCTGTAAGTTGTCCGCTGCTTCTTCCTGTGCGGCCGTAGTCGCATCCCCGTTCGAGGTGGAGGGTCCCGGCTGAGGCTCGCCGTTCGTGGCGTCTTTCGAACCGGAGGAGCTTCCTGCTGCCTCCTTATCGACCTTGCTGCTGCTGCTGCTATCCGGTTCGGCATCTTTCTCATTTTCTTTCTCCGCTGACGCTGAACCCTCGGCCGGCTGTTCCTTCGTATCCATCGGTTCATCTGGCTTCTCTTTTTCTGCCTCCTCTCCGTCTTGCTCCTTCTCGTCTCCCCCTTCGCCGTCGCCTTCTTCGCCGTCTTCTTCCTCCTCATCGTCGTCGTCCTCACCGTCTTCCTCCTCATCGCCTGGGACGATCAGATTATTTTCATCCTTCCCGAGGGCGATCAAAGATTTGGCGTACATCAGGTACGGGAGGCCCAGTTGTTCTGCGTTCGGTCCGTACAGCTCGGAGTAGATGGAGCAGCAAGCACTCAAATCGTACGCGGCGTCCGCGTACTGTTTCACGCAATAGTTTCGGCTACCGCGCCCAAACAGTTCCTTTGCCTCATTCACACGTTCCTCCTTGGTGACGAGGGTTTCCGATTTTTCCGCCATGGTGGCTAGATCGTATTTACTATGCGCTCAATGGAAAGCAACGCTCTGGAATGGTAAATCCTGCAAAAGAAAGAAGATGAACATCAGAAAAAGATAAAATTAACAACATCATTTTTCAAAGAAGTTAGAAATGAAAAAACAACCAGGAGAGATATTGAAAAAAAACATGTGAAAAGAACATAATTTGATCGCACATACTATCTACCAATAAAGTAGAACACATTTCGTTTTGAAGGAGAAGTACCGGAAAGGAAAGATGAAAAAGGAAAGATAAATTGAGACGTTACTGACTGAACAGAGTAATTTATTCATGACAAAATCCAAAGGTTTTGCCATCTTATTGCGACGTCCTTTGAAATGACGGGCCATTCTTGAACAACTGGTGCCGTTGGGATCCTAACGAAATGTATCTTTGAAAGAATCTAAAAAAATGCTACTTTTGACCGAAACATCACATTCGACCTTGTCCTAAAATGTTTTTCTTTCTCCATCGGCATTACTTGTAGTCGCATCCTTTTTCATCCGCAGCAAAGAAAATAAATTAAATTTACCATCGATGTTGTTCTGATTCAGAATTGTTTAATGGTACAGAGGGCACTTTACATCATGTGGCACAAACCGACCTTGTAGTTCACTTCCGCCAGCAGACGTCGATCTGGCTGTTCTGTCTTGGTGTAAATTTCCAGTGCTTTGCCTGCAAAAGGGGACATACACACACGTTAGCAAACGGTTTTCCAGCTACTGCTGTGTTGACTGCTTACCATAATCTTTGATGGCTTCCTTGAAGAAGCTGTTTTCGAAGGAAATTCCAGCCAGCTCCGTGTAGCACTCGGGAAGATTTTCGTAACCCTTTTCGCCCTGCTGTTGGAAAATGTGCACGGCCAGCTCCAGGATTTCCCAGGCCACCTGTAAGTTGTCCGCTGCTTCTTCCTGTGCGGCCGTAGTCGCATCCCCGTTCGAGGTGGAGGGTCCCGGCTGAGGCTCGCCGTTCGTGGCGTCTTTCGAACTGGAGGAGCTTCCTGCCGCCTCCTTATCGACCTTGCTGCTGCTGCTGCTATCCGGTTCGGCATCTTTCCCATTTTCTTTCTCCGCTGACGCTGAACCCTCGGCCGGCTGTTCCTTCGTATCCATCGGTTCATCTGGCTTCTCTTTTTCTGCCTCCTCTCCGTCTTGCTCCTTCTCGTCTCCCCCTTCGCCATCGCCTTCTTCGCCGTCTTCCTCCTCCTCATCGTCGTCGTCCTCACCGTCTTCCTCCTCATCGCCTGGGACGATCAGATTATTTTCATCCTTCCCGAGGGCGATCAGAGATTTGGCGTACATCAGGTACGGGAGGCCCAGTTGTTCTGCGTTCGGCCCGTACAGCTCGGAGTAGATGGAGCAGCAGGCACTCAAATCGTCCGCGGCGTCCGCGTACTGTTTCACGCAATAGTTTCGGCTACCGCGCCCAAACAGTTCCTTTGCCTCATTCACACGTTCCTCCTTGGTGACGAGGGTTTCCGATTTTTCCGCCATGGTGGCTAGATCGTATTTACTATGCGCTCAATGGAAAGCAATGCACTGGAATGGTCAATCCTGCAAAAGAAAGAAGATGAACATCAGAAAAAGATAAAATTAACAACATCATTTTTCAAAGAGTTTAGAAATGAAAGAACAACCAGAAGGGATATTGCCTTCATGTGGAAAAACATAATTTGATCGCACATACTATCTACCAATAAAGTAGAACACATTTCGTTTTGAAGGAGAAGTACCGGAAAGGAAAGATGAAAAAGGAAAGATAAATTGAGACGTTACTGACTGAGCAGAGTAATTTATTCATGACAAAATCCAAAGGTTTTGCCATCTTATTGCGACGTCCTTTGAAATGACGGGCCATTCTTGAACAACTGGTGCCGTTGGGATCCTAACGAAATGTATCTTTGAAAGAATCTAAAAAAATGCTACTTTTGACCGAAACATCACATTCGACCTTGTCCTCAAATGTTTTTCTTCCTCCATCGGCATTACTTGTAGTCGCATCCTTTTTTATCCGCAGCAAAGAAAATAAATTAAATTTACCATCGATGTTGTTCTGATTCAGAATTGTTTAATGGTACAGAGGGCACTTTACGTACGATATCTTTTAATTCCAAACGCCTCAAAGCATTTGCTTCATGCAACACACACGCTAAATCCCATTTCAAAGCCCGTCAGATATACGAAGGATGTTATTTTTGCATGTGCTAGTATAGCACAACCTGATTAATGATTCATACACGAGGTGCCCCGGTTTTACTCGATACTCTCAGCCAGGAACCACCCAACCTGCCACCCCTCACGCATTCAGTCTGAACCGCGCACAACGCACATGTCGTAGTGGAAGTAATAGACGACAGCAACACCGACACACATCATCGCTCCTCCCATCGATGGTGGACCCAATATGTGTTGTCAAACATGGGAAGTATGTAAAAAAGGCAGCGTGAATAATTTATACGCTGCGTGCAGAACGTTAGATGGACATAACTTCAAAGAAATCCAGCGCTTGGATCATCGAGTGAACATAGATGCAAACGTTGGGAATGCGATGTGTCACACAATTACAATGCTGCGTGAATCATTTAAGTGAAGAATGTTCGACCAGGCATCGAAAGAATATTGCATTAGGTCATGCATGTGTCTGGTAGCCTTATATGCAATACGAGGATGAGAGTTTTGAGCTTAGGCATGATAATATTACTAACAAAGTTAAGGCCAATATCATAATAACAACACGATAAAGAAACAAACCGCGGGAAAACTACATTCAGCCGGGTGGTTCATAGCACTCTTACCCACTTCCGAAGCATCAACACGAATCTAGTGAACCCATGCTTGCCGACTGATAACACATCCTCTGTCCAGATAAAGAACTACATCGAAAACATCATGTTATCGAATTGTCACAAATGTTCTAATACAAACACACCAATTCTGATACCAAAAACTCGCAGCAAGCTATTCGGCGATATCAAACAATAGAGCACACTCCAGCAAAACTGAGCGCCTCTCACGATTAACAATTCGATATTCGTATGGTGCAGTTAACTTTGGTCTGTGTTCGCCGCCGTCCGGCTCACCGCAACTACGTATTGATTTTCCTTATGCCGGCTAGAGTGCGCAAGCTTTCCACTACCACCAAGCCGAGACACGACCACGGGAGATGAAAGCTTCGATGGATATGTTTGGAGCGCTCCTAGCCAATATCCTCATAAACAAAAAGTTAATAGAGAGCTACAAAGAGGGAGAGAGAGAGAGAGGAAATACACGCAAACAAAGCGCACTCCAAAGAGATGAAACAGTGTAACATTTGCCTATCATAAACGTTGGAGAGTTTTCCACTCGGGAAAATCTCTTCAGGACCTCCTCTTTAACTGTTCGTTAGGAGAACGTCCTCTCCGTTCAGAGATGGATAAACGTCTCTCCAAGCCACAAACATACATACGGGCAGCCGAAACTCTCTGTTTGGCATTCTCGCCAGGATATCGTCTCTCCGTGCAAACTCCACCAGTAGGGCATGCTTGGCGAGGAAAGTTCACAGTTCAAGCGCCAACACGAAGCGTAGCGTACGCGTACCGACACAACACTCCACAGCTCGTGTGCAGGCAGTATTTGCAACGCGCAATGAGAGAACAGCGGAACAGAAGCGTGCTCTAGACACAGGACGACAAACCACAACGAAGTGACCCACCAACCGTTCCGGAACAAAGTATACTCGAACGCGAGAGATTGTTCTGCGAAAAAAAACGTCGATTGTGCCCACACAGCGCGAAAGAAAGGCACATCAATTTTGCAACGAGAACCGCCGAACGGAATACATATCCTTGCTCTCACCTCCCTCCCAGTAAGCAGCGCCGTGTTGTGTTTTGAAGTGTTTGCATTTGCATTAACCGACTGTGGTCCACCGTGAACACCACACACACCCTAGTGCATAATCAAATCATGCCAGCATAGACTGGACGAGAGGACGTCTTTTGCGCTGCGTGACGAACGCGTTGTAAGTGTTTATTGCGGTCGTGAGTGAGGACGCGAAATCCTCCCGCGAAGGGAAGCGTAAAAGATTTTTCACGACGACAACATTCATTGCCTCCGTGGGAATACGCTATAACACCGTGCGGGAGAAGAGTGTGCTTATGCTTTCACCGAAAACGTACGAGAAGGTGTACGATAAGTGCGTAAGTTTTGTGTTTGCTAGACCTGGTGAGGGGCCCTCGTGCATAAGAGAGTAAGCGTGGCGTGGTGGTGTTACTTAACCGAACGTACACGTAATCGGTGCCTCGACAACTACTAGTGTAGTGAAAGGTGCTTTGTTCTATTTGACGGTGACTGAGTTCTGGAAGTTGAAGTGTGTTTGATTGCAAGTGAGTTGAAGTGAGTTGATCAAACAATTCTTGTACTGTACTGATGACGTGGAAAGCATCAGATTGGGGCGATTACGATACGTTTTAAAACCAACTTTTGTATACAGTAAATCTGTAGTGTCACTTCCACGATAAGCACAAACCGCTAGCCCCGATGTATGATCCTTCAGCTAGTGCCTTTCGTCATTCAAGGGTCACTCTACCTAGCGCACACCAGCACAGCACAGCACGGGAGAAATATTTAAATCGATTTCATCGACACACAACAAAGTAAAAGCAGTGGGTGGGTTGGTGGTTGGGTGAGAAGCAAAAGCATCGAGAGCACAATGCCTCACATCCTCCACCAGAACTCTAGCAAGCGCAGGCAGGCAAGCATTCGCCACCACCACACCAATTTACTACGCTGAGCTTTTGCACCATCATCTCACACCCGCAGTAGTGTGCTTCTCGCTCGCTCGGTTCGGTACCGTGGAGTGATGTGGCTCCGTTCGTTCCGCGAACACCTCCTGAATCCTGCGATCGGCAGGATAATAACACCGGGCGGCCCTAGCTTATAGCGGCGCACGAACGAACACGCGGTCCCGTACAAGAAATTGGAACCAATTTTCGTACAAATATTTTCATTGCATGATGGAAATAATTGGGCAACACGACGGGGGAACAGTAAATGAAATTATAACACTGCATTTGTGGTACAAAATATCAATATGTTCGATTGAGTAAGCACGAGTGCGGGTTGCTTATGGTTTATTTGGCGTACCAAGTCCTATTCGTGCACTTCAACTACAGTAACGTGCATTCTTTGCTTCCTTTTTCAGTTTCAGTGTTTTATTAGTGCTTCTTGACGATATTGTTTTCAAACACGATACGCTCTTCTTGCTAGAAAGAAAAAACGCGATGCGAAAGTGCTTCACGCAATAGTGTTTCTGATTTAGCGCATAGTCATACTTAACAGATTAAGTATCGCCCAACGCCCTCTGAACCTAACCTCTAAAAAGAAGGAAGTTCTGTCCGCAAAGTTTTCAATTCCGAGCGTCCGCGTACTGTTTCACGCAATAGTTTCGGCTACCGCGCCCAAACAGTTCCTTTGCCTCATTCACACGTTCCTCCTTGGTGACGAGGGTTTCCGATTTTTCCGCCATGGTGGCTAGATCGTATTTACTATGCGCTCAATGGAAAGCAACGCTCTGGAATGGTAAATCCTGCAAAAGAAAGAAGATGAACATCAGAAAAAGATAAAATTAACAACATCATTTTTCAAAGAGTTTAGAAATGAAAGAACAACCAGAAGGGATATTGCCTTCATGTGGAAAAACATAATTTGATCGCACATACTATCTACCAATAAAGTAGAACACATTTCGTTTTGAAGGAGAAGTACCGGAAAGGAAAGATGAAAAAGGAAAGATAAATTGAGACGTTACTGACTGAGCAGAGTAATTTATTCATGACAAAATCCAAAGGTTTTGCCATCTTATTGCGACGTCCTTTGAAATGACGGGCCATTCTTGAACAACTGGTGCCGTTGGGATCCTAACGAAATGTATCTTTGAAAGAATCTAAAAAAATGCTACTTTTGACCGAAACATCACATTCGACCTTGTCCTCAAATGTTTTTCTTCCTCCATCGGCATTACTTGTAGTCGCATCCTTTTTTATCCGCAGCAAAGAAAATAAATTAAATTTACCATCGATGTTGTTCTGATTCAGAATTGTTTAATGGTACAGAGGGCACTTTACGTACGATATCTTTTAATTCCAAACGCCTCAAAGCATTTGCTTCATGCAACACACACGCTAAATCCCATTTCAAAGCCCGTCAGATATACGAAGGATGTTATTTTTGCATGTGCTAGTATAGCACAACCTGATTAATGATTCATACACGAGGTGCCCCGGTTTTACTCGATACTCTCAGCCAGGAACCACCCAACCTGCCACCCCTCACGCATTCAGTCTGAACCGCGCACAACGCACATGTCGTAGTGGAAGTAATAGACGACAGCAACACCGACACACATCATCGCTCCTCCCATCGATGGTGGACCCAATATGTGTTGTCAAACATGGGAAGTATGTAAAAAAGGCAGCGTGAATAATTTATACGCTGCGTGCAGAACGTTAGATGGACATAACTTCAAAGAAATCCAGCGCTTGGATCATCGAGTGAACATAGATGCAAACGTTGGGAATGCGATGTGTCACACAATTACAATGCTGCGTGAATCATTTAAGTGAAGAATGTTCGACCAGGCATCGAAAGAATATTGCATTAGGTCATGCATGTGTCTGGTAGCCTTATATGCAATACGAGGATGAGAGTTTTGAGCTTAGGCATGATAATATTACTAACAAAGTTAAGGCCAATATCATAATAACAACACGATAAAGAAACAAACCGCGGGAAAACTACATTCAGCCGGGTGGTTCATAGCACTCTTACCCACTTCCGAAGCATCAACACGAATCTAGTGAACCCATGCTTGCCGACTGATAACACATCCTCTGTCCAGATAAAGAACTACATCGAAAACATCATGTTATCGAATTGTCACAAATGTTCTAATACAAACACACCAATTCTGATACCAAAAACTCGCAGCAAGCTATTCGGCGATATCAAACAATAGAGCACACTCCAGCAAAACTGAGCGCCTCTCACGATTAACAATTCGATATTCGTATGGTGCAGTTAACTTTGGTCTGTGTTCGCCGCCGTCCGGCTCACCGCAACTACGTATTGATTTTCCTTATGCCGGCTAGAGTGCGCAAGCTTTCCACTACCACCAAGCCGAGACACGACCACGGGAGATGAAAGCTTCGATGGATATGTTTGGAGCGCTCCTAGCCAATATCCTCATAAACAAAAAGTTAATAGAGAGCTACAAAGAGGGAGAGAGAGAGAGAGGAAATACACGCAAACAAAGCGCACTCCAAAGAGATGAAACAGTGTAACATTTGCCTATCATAAACGTTGGAGAGTTTTCCACTCGGGAAAATCTCTTCAGGACCTCCTCTTTAACTGTTCGTTAGGAGAACGTCCTCTCCGTTCAGAGACGGATAAACGTCTCTCCAAGCCACAAACATACATACGGGCAGCCGAAACTCTCTGTTTGGCATTCTCGCCAGGATATCGTCTCTCCGTGCAAACTCCACCAGTAGGGCATGCTTGGCGAGGAAAGTTCACAGTTCAAGCGCCAACACGAAGCGTAGCGTACGCGTACCGACACAACACTCCACAGCTCGTGTGCAGGCAGTATTTGCAACGCGCAATGAGAGAACAGCGGAACAGAAGCGTGCTCTAGACACAGGACGACAAACCACAACGAAGTGACCCACCAACCGTTCCGGAACAAAGTATACTCGAACGCGAGAGATTGTTCTGCGAAAAAAAACGTCGATTGTGCCCACACAGCGCGAAAGAAAGGCACATCAATTTTGCAACGAGAACCGCCGAACGGAATACATATCCTTGCTCTCACCTCCCTCCCAGTAAGCAGCGCCGTGTTGTGTTTTGAAGTGTTTGCATTTGCATTAACCGACTGTGGTCCACCGTGAACACCACACACACACATACCCTAGTGCATAATCAACTCATGCCAGCATACACTGAACGAGAGGACGTCTTTTGCGCTGCGTGACGAACGCGTTGTAAGTGTTTATTGCGGTCGTGAGTGAGGACGCGAAATCCTCCCGCGAAGGGAAGCGTAAAAGAATTTTCACGACGACAACATTCATTGCCCCCGTGGGAATACGCTATAACACCGTGCGGGAGAAGAGTGTGCTTATGCTTTCACCGAAAACGTACGAGAAGGTGTACGATAAGTGCGTAAGTTTTGTGTTTGCTAGACCTGGTGAGGGGCCCTCGTGCATAAGAGAGTAAGCGTGGCGTGGTGGTGTTACTTAACCGAACGTACACGTAATCGGTGCCTCGACAACTACTAGTGTAGTGAAAGGTGCTTTGTTCTATTTGACGGTGACTGAGTTCTGGAAGTTGAAGTGTGTTTGATTGCAAGTGAGTTGAAGTGAGTTGATCAAACAATTCTTGTACTGTACTGATGACGTGGAAAGCATCAGATTGGGGCGATTACGATACGTTTTAAAACCAACTTTTGTATACAGTAAATCTGTAGTGTCACTTCCACGATAAGCACAAACCGCTAGCCCCGATGTATGATCCTTCAGCTAGTGCCTTTCGTCATTCAAGGGTCACTCTACCTAGCGCACACCAGCACAGCACAGCACGGGAGAAATATTTAAATCGATTTCATCGACACACAACAAAGTAAAAGCAGTGGGTGGGTTGGTGGTTGGGTGAGAAGCAAAAGCATCGAGAGCACAATGCCTCACATCCTCCACCAGAACTCTAGCAAGCGCAGGCAGGCAAGCATTCGCCACCACCACACCAATTTACTACGCTGAGCTTTTGCACCATCATCTCACACCCGCAGTAGTGTGCTTCTCGCTCGCTCGGTTCGGTACCGTGGAGTGATGTGGCTCCGTTCGTTCCGCGAACACCTCCTGAATCCTGCGATCGGCAGGATAATAACACCGGGCGGCCCTAGCTTATAGCGGCGCACGAACGAACACGCGGTCCCGTACAAGAAATTGGAACCAATTTTCGTACAAATATTTTCATTGCATGATGGAAATAATTGGGCAACACGACGGGGGAACAGTAAATGAAATTATAACACTGCATTTGTGGTACAAAATATCAATATGTTCGATTGAGTAAGCACGAGTGCGGGTTGCTTATGGTTTATTTGGCGTACCAAGTCCTATTCGTGCACTTCAACTACAGTAACGTGCATTCTTTGCTTCCTTTTTCAGTTTCAGTGTTTTATTAGTGCTTCTTGACGATATTGTTTTCAAACACGATACGCTCTTCTTGCTAGAAAGAAAAAACGCGATGCGAAAGTGCTTCACGCAATAGTGTTTCTGATTTAGCGCATAGTCATACTTAACAGATTAAGTATCGCCCAACGCCCTCTGAACCTAACCTCTAAAAAGAAGGAAGTTCTGTCCGCAAAGTTTTCAATTCCGAAAGCCAAACACCGAAATAATCCGACTCCACCAACACCACCACCACCGCCAGAAGAGTTTTCCAGCAAAAACCACCAGCACAAGGCGTAAGGCGCTTCGTCATCATCCATTGCCCGCGTAAGTAAGAAGCGAAACTTTTACAATCTAAATCTTCTTCCACGTCCTTTTTCTCCTCAAGCACATCAGGGGGGGTTCATCACACGCATAAAACTGCTCGACTTCGAAACTCGAAAGGTTATCTTAGGATGAAAAAACCCCCCAAAAGTAAAGCAAAGTAAACGAAGTGTCTCAACAGAAATGTATTCACTCTGCAGCAGCTTCGAACGGACGATTTCGTACGATTAATTTCTTCCATCCACTTTGTTTGGCTGCCATAGTGGATGTATACACAGCTGCCGTGTAGACGGGTGTATAAATCAAAGCCAAACATATTTCGGCGAACGCTTTGCACCTTTCGCTTTTCATCGCGCGAGGACGAAGCAGTGGCAGCCGAAAAGGCAAACGGACCAATGGACCCGTGTCCTTTACCTACTACCTACGGAAAGTTGGAGCCGTATGGGTGGTCGGGTTCTACCGACGCAACCTCATTACAATATTTATCCTGTGCCTGAGGTTGCTCTATTGCCCCTTGGCCCGGCGAGAGGTTAGTGGCCGCAACAGACGATACAAACACACACACACTCACACACACACACACACGCAGAGGCCGAAACGTTTGTAGGTCGTTGAGTGTTACAGGTTATGATTTGGATTTGCAAACGACCGTGCCATTAGGAAAAGCGAACGGGTGGTAGCGGCGAACGGAATCGTCTATCACCTTTTAATCTGGTGGCTAGCGTCCAATGCGGTCTGGGTCGGGTGGGCCGCGTGGTTCCGTGAAGGTCAGGACGAGGACGAGGACGGGCGATTGTCGCTGAATGTCCGTAGCAACACTGTCTGGAATATACGCTAATAGCACGCAATCGCAACAGGGAGACAGGATATTGCCGTGAAGAAGGAGGAGGAATAAACTATTATGTTGCTAGATCGTTTTTAAACGCTCTTCACATCCCTTGATGGTTGCTACTAGCATTAACATAAGAAGGATGTAAAAGGGATCTAGGCAACATTGTTTTAACAGTCATAGTAATAAATGTAAACTACCACCTGCGTCTGTAGTTTTTCGTCGTTACAGTAAAAAAGGGATTATAATAACAATATCTTTATGTACGCCATTAAACTGCTAGTGGATTGTGTTGTGATTTAATTACAACCCCACTCCCTTACATGAACGGTATAGCGCCCCGAAGCAACAACAACTTTATCCAGCGCCTACTGCTCATCTGTCATTTCAAAAGGCACGTGCTGCTGCTGCTGCTGCTACCGGAATAGGGCAGCCCGAC